>PVKV010028046.1:0-25532 GCA_004027835.1 Alouatta palliata | reverse complement strand
TCACCAGCCCACTAGCCCACCAGCCATCAGCCCCAGCCACCAGCCATTAGCCCAGCAGCCTACCAGCCACAAACCCACCAGTCACCAGCCAACCAGCCTGCCAGCCACCAGTCACCAGCCCACCAGCCACCAGCCCACCAAACCACCAGCCACTAGCCCACCGGCCCACTAGCCACCAACCCACCAGCCGCCAGCCCACCGGCCCACCAGAAAAGACAGGATATAGCTTCTCAGTAACTTACATTAGTTACCATTCTTAAGAAAATCTTAATATTTGATTTTTGTATTTGACACTCCTCTGCATCATTATGGTGTGACTACAGGTGGATTTATTTTCATGTATCCTGCTCATAATTCAGTGTGCCTTTTCAGTTTCAGGACTCACCTTTCGTCAATCAGGTGAATTGTCCTCTATTATCTCTTCAGTATGTTGCCTCTCCATCACTCTCCCTCTTCTCTCCTTCAAATCCCTCTTAAATATATATTGAATTTTGTCATTCTACTCTCCACATTACATTGATTTCACTTTCATAATTTCTTCTATTTCTCTGTGTTCTGGTCTGATTTCCTCAGAATCATCTTCCAAACCACAAGTCCTCTCTCTAGTCATCTAGCCTAAGATGAGGTGGCTGGTGGGCTGGTGGGCTAGTGGCTGGTGGGCTGTAGTCTAACTTGTCTATGGAGTGTTTTAAGCTTAATGGCTATCTATTTTATTTCTATTTGCCTCCTTATTTTCCCCAGTGTCCTCTCCCTGCCCTGTGGATTCTATCTTTTCCTGTCTTCCTCTGAGCATCTTAAGCCTCTTGGATTGTTTAATCATCATTAGGTTTTGCAGTGTGGGTCCTGCCATTGCTGTGTCTGCGAGTCTCCGTTATGATCGCGTGTGGGCATGAATAGTCACCTTACACTTTTCCAGTAACATAATTCCAGTTTTGCAAGATAATATTCACTGTCTTCCTACACTGAATGCTCAGTTTACAGACTATTCTTTCCACTGATTTCCAGACCTCACATTTCATTTGAGATAGTTCATGGTGTTTTGAAACCCTGATTGGAAGAGAGTGCTGTGAGTTGGCTTTCCTATAATTAAGATTGGGATGGGAGGAAAAAAAAGAAGAAAGCACGTTTCCAAACAACTTGATCAACAAGGTTTAGCAGATGGCTATTTGATTTAAAAACAAAACAAAACAATAATGACTCCTTCTGTGACTGGCTCCTAAATTCAAGACCCAGGCGAGGGCCATGGCAGGATACTGAGAGTGCAACAATGCGTCACACCGTCTCTACAGATGCCCCTTTGGGTCACAATGAAGCGATATTAGGAGTCCCACGACCAGCTGCCTCCAGAGTCCAGGAAGCAGATTCTGTGCTTGCTAGGCTTGCTAGGATGTTACAGCTACCTCACTAAGAATGCTAGATTTTAAGGTTAAAAAAACTCCTAACAACCTTTATTAAAGGACCTCACACAGAAGTGTATATTTTCTTCACGGAAAATTCTTATGTTTTCTGACTGTTCCCCCTTGGAGGTCATTTCTAGGCTACTGGACATTCATGCTTCCCTCGTTTATGTGTTCTTGCTGTTGCTGTGACAATCTGTCAATGTGCGCGGATGAAACACAATATGTCACACCAGTTGGGAAGACACAAAACCCTTGCTTTTGTCCTGTACCCTGAGCTTCTATTCATGCAGCCCAAGATCATCAAACCATTTTAGATAACATCACACCACTGAGTATAAGGTTCAGTTATCTAAAACCTTGAAGGTCACACATAGAACCTGCTGCGTGGACTCTGGAGGCAGCTGGTCATGGGACTTCGCTGTCTCATCATTGCAACCTCAAGGGACATCTGTAGAGACAGTGTGATGCACTGTTGTACTTTCAGTATCCTGCCACGGCCCTTGCCTGGGTCTGGAATTTGGGAGCCAGTCACAGAAGGAAATAAAATGAGCCTAGGCCTCTGCCCAGAAGAACCATTGTCTTTCTGAGGGAGGAACACTGGCCTATGTGAAACAAATAGGGGTACAGCGGCAAATGCTCATCATGTGGACCAGACGAATGCTGCAGGAGGGAAGGTGAAGCTTCACAGGCAGACTCAGCTTGAATCTGGCCTTGAGGGATGAGTTGGGCCTTTGTTTACAGCCCTGGAGGTGCATGTGGGATTGGGTGCATGCTGGCAGCTTAGGCTGCCCCTGGATATGAATGGGTGGACAGGAGTTGGGCATGGGTGGTAGTAACAGGTAGGGGATCGGGGCTAAGGAAGCTAGAATGGAACCTGCTGATAACTGACTGAACATAGGAGGGGAGGTGGTGGCAGGCAGGGGAAAAACAGGAAAATGTAATAACATAAATAGCCACTGCTCACTGAGTGCTTTCTGTGTGTCGGGCTTTGTAGCTCTGTTACGTGAATTATCTCATTTAATCCCCACACATCCTGTCAGATAGAGGAGGCTACTATCCTCATTTTCCAGATGGGGAATCTGAGGCTAAAGGAAGTTAAATAACTTGCTCCAGATCATATAGATAGCAAGTGATAAAGTGTAGATATGAACCCTGGCCACTGGCCCGAGTTTGTGTTCCTAGTCATGAAATACTGTGCCTCGGAGGATTGCAGGGGCTTGTCTTAATGCTGCTGAATATTGGAGGGTGGATCATCCTGATGATGATCCTTGATTTTCATTGGCTATCATCTTTAGAAGTAAGGCATTGCTCACTCAGCAGTTCTGATGCTGCCAATCCCTGGCCTTATATTGTGCATTGAGGACATCTAGATGAATCAGATTGGTCACTGCTCTTGAGGAGGTGACAGTCCCCACAAGGAGGTCACAACCAGAGCCATGTAAACATATAATTATATTGCAGCATGGCAAATGATGACTCAGTGGATGTTTCTACAAAGTGCTCCAGAATCTCAGGAGGAGTGGCCAATTGTGTGAGAGGGAGCTGGGGAAGGCTTCAGAAAGATGAGGATAGTTAGGATAAGTTTTGAAGAATAGTTAATCAGACAAATGTGAGAGCATAAATGGTTTCAAAGCAGAGGAAATAGGGTTCAGAGGTGTAGTGGTATGGGAGAGCATGGCAGGTTGGAGAATGGGCACAGCTGGAAGAGATCCAAGCATAA
This sequence comes from Alouatta palliata, assembly GCA_004027835.1. Lineage (NCBI taxonomy): Eukaryota > Metazoa > Chordata > Mammalia > Primates > Atelidae > Alouatta > Alouatta palliata. The sequence continues at coordinate 22,412 of PVKV010028046.1, read as the reverse complement.
AGTCCAAGGGCAATTCTTATTTGTGTTCTGCAGACTACTGTCTCTGGGCGAGTTGAGTTCTGTAGTCAAATGTGTGGCAAGCCTTGTATCCTATCATCTTTATTTGGAGATTCATCATGCTTATAGCATATTAAAGGCACTAAGAAGTACTGCAGTCAACCAACCCATTTAAATCTTTTTAAACGTGAGTTTCCCATTTTAATTGTCCATAGAATCCTTTTTTAACTCCCAAATAACACTTTAGCTTTTCATTTCAAGAATTTTTATTTTACATTGTTTTCATCTCTCTGCTGAAGTTCCCTACCTGTTCACTCACCAAGATCACATTTTGCTCTAATTCTATGAACATAAGTTTGACAGCTGCTTTAAAGTCTTTTTTGCTAATCCTAAAATCTGGTCCATTTTAGGTTTGCTTTCAATTGACTGCTTTTTAAACATTAATAACTGTGGTTCACATTATCCTGTTACTCTGTGTGTCTAGTCCTTGATTGTTTACTGGACATTGTGACAGTGCACTTTAGAGAACACTCGTTTCTGTTCTTTCTCCAAAAAGCGTTGATACTTGTTTTAGCAGGGTTATTAATTAGTGTCTGATCAATGTGAATTTATGTAAGCTAATTTTTATACTTGGTTAGTGCAGATATGTGGAAAGTTCAAGATGCTTCCCAAGCACTTCTAACTTGGTGGGACTCATCTGCCACTCTTCATCCCGTGTGAACCTTATTCTGAAACCATTTGACTTTAAACTTTGATAGGAGTGATTTAGAGTAGATGTCGGTCTAGGGCTTGTGTGGAGGCAGAAGTGATTCCATCTTGGATTCTAATCTTGCCATGTTGACTTCTGGTTAGCCCCAGTCCTGTGAATGCCTCCTGATGCCTACTTTATTTATAGCCTACCTTGGTGGAAGTACATGTCCACCTTGATGTCATCACAGAGTGTAGCTGTGACACAGACAGCATTCTTGCCTGTTCTGGAGGGCTGTCCTTCATTGTCTTACACAAAGCACATTCCCCCCACCTCTCTAAGGCATGTAATCCCTGTGTCTAGGGACTAGCAGTGCAGAGATCTACCTGTATTGCTGCCACCTAAGATCTGCTTCTGTTTGCAAGTTCCCCTAATAAAATACCTTTTACTGACAAGCTGAATTTGGTCTACCTCATTCTTTGGTTTCTCAGCACCTTTGGCATTTGGGGGCCACTTTGCATCTAAGGCCCCTTCTTTAATAAGCTTTGTTCTTGCTCCTAAGGAGCAGGCTTTCCAGTGTCTCATCTGGATGCCATGAGTGTCAATGAGGTGTGAACAAGGTCTTGTCACTCTGGCAGGGCTGGACTCCAATGTCAAGTACTTTTCAGCCTCTAATATCTCTGTTCCACTCTCAATATGATAGCAATTTCTGTCTGGTGAGCCACAAGAGGTCTTGTTCTGCACGTGGGAAGCTCATCCCTCAACAGATTCATAGAGGTTTCCCATGTGGACCACTGGGGCCCCCTTTCTGCATAGCTCCCACCTCTGCTGTGTCCCACCACAGATTCCAGCTGTCTCGGCTGACGCAAACTATCATTTCTGCCTCCTCAGCTTAAAGACCACAGTGCTCAGGTTGGATTCCTGCTCTCAGTTGCATTCACTTGGAAAGCTTTCCCCAGGTGGTTATTTGGATAGTCATGAGACTCACCTTGTAAGTTTCTCTTCTGTTAGGGTTTAGTCTTGTGTCACCTGTTGTTCTCTGCAAAGAAAAAGTTCCTCTATACTTTGTTTTATAGTTGTTTGTGGAGGGAGGATTATTTTGGCATCAGTGACGCCATCATGGTCAGAAATGGAAGCCCAATTTAATACCGTTCAACAGTGTACAAAACGAACAATATGAAAAATATACTTTGAGAAACATTGAAATAAGCTTATGTTTAATTTTAGTGCAATTTTCAGCAGTAAGAATTTGTTTATTCCAATAGCTTGCTTTATAACTCTCCTTTGATCTCCAGTAGGCCTCATAACTGAATATGTGTCAAACAGAAGTCTTAATTTCCAAAGACTCATTTCCAAGCCTGCTCTTTCCCTAGACTTTCTCATTTCAGCAAATTGCTGCATCTCCGTTCTAGCTTCTCAGGCCCAGACTCTCAATGTTGTTGTTATCTTTGACTATTTTCTTTCTCTTGTACCCCACGTTCAATACACTGGAAATCTGTTGCTCTATCCTCAAAATATACCCAGGAACTGACCATGTCTCATCACCTTTACATACCAGTTTAGATCAAATCATCATCATCTCTCACCTGTGCTACTCCAAGAGCTTCTAACTTGGTCTTGCTGTTTCTTTCTTGGCCCTTTTAATCTGTCGTTCACCTGGCAACCAAAATGACCCTTTTCAAATATAAGCTTGTGTTATGCCTCTGCTCAACCCTCTCTAGTGGCTTTTCCTCACATTTAGAATAAAGTCAAAGCTCTTTCTTGGCCTAAAAAGCCTGAATTGATTTGAACTCTGAATATCTTTCCTTTCCCTCCTCCTTCTACTCTGTCATGGCGTTTAACCACACTTGCCTCCTTGGCAATGTCTCATGAATATGTCAGGCACAAGCCCATGAAAGGGCCTTTGTACCTGCCAGCTCCTCTTCTTGGAATGCCTTCCTTCCCAGCTTCCACGTGGCTCCCTCCCTGACTCACCTGTATACCCCTGACCCTCTCTATTGCCTCCCACTGCTTCATTGTCTTCATAGCATTTATCACTGCCTGACATATTCTATCTCTTCATTTGTTTTTCTTTCCCAAGCAAAGTAATCTCAGTAAGAACAGGGGCCTTTGTCTGTTTTGTTAACTGTTGTATCATGGGCACCTAAAGCAGTGCCTGGCACTTAGTAGGCCCTCAGTAAATAAGGTTGAATACATAGTATGCATTATAATAAATGTATTTAAATTGAATTTTTGTGAGGCGGTTCAGAGTGATAAAGAAAGATCAAAAAAAGACATCCTCAATTGCAAGTATGTTGGAAAAAAGCTGAATATTTTATTGACTCTTATGAACAAGGTCATTAATACAAAAGCACTTGTAGGTTGCTTTACCTGGGGAAAGTATTTTGATTATTTTTATCTAGGTGAAGTTTTCTGGGCTCAATCATCTTTTCCTAACAGATCGATTTCAATAACAGTCCAAACTATTCCAGAAAAAAACTATTTTCCTGTCTTCTTAAACAGAAACAATGGCGGAGTTTAAAATAGCTTTCATTACATGAAAAGTTTGTGATGCACAGGGTTTTCTCTGGAGTATGAAAAATGTGTCTGAGTCTTGTGTTTATGTTCATATAAAGCAAGCAAAAACTATAGGCCCCTTCAGGAAGTGATTACCTGATGAAAATCTGCAAAGATACTTCAATCTTTCTATGTTCTGGAGATTTTATGAAACCAAAGGGCACCCCTCTAAGCAAATACAGGACCAAAGAAGTCAGGGCAGTTTAATTACTTCTTTGGTATGAATTCCCATTCAGGATTTTTCCATTTGTTCACTATCCTAGAAGAACAAACTATGGTGACGATGGACATATTATTCCAAGTCATTGTAATCAGCATCGAAAAGAACATTGGTTCCTGATCCTACAAAGATCAGGAAAGACCCTCAGGCACTTGCATTTCTTGAAGTTCCTGATATATCTTTAAAAAGATAAAATTCCAAAACAGGGCTATAAAAATGTGGTATATTTTAAATGCATTCATTTAACAAAGAATGCTTTTTTGAAGAGAACATACAATGTCCTGTCATTATGCTATTTGGGGTATCTCTGTGACTGTATAGAGTGCCTTATTTGGAGATAATATCCAAAATTTAAACTTCAGCTGCTTCAGAAATGTGACCCACTTTGTAATGAGTCCTGTTCACTCTCTGAATGTTGCTAAGGTCTTTCGCTAGTCAGTCAATGATTCTGATCCTTTAAAAGTTGTCTCTTTAATCTGCACTCATTTCATAGCCATTTGATGAATAAATAGATGCCTCAATTTGATGAGGCTTGCCTTGGTGGGTAGAAAAATTAATTATTTGACCAAATTAGCTAGTCTAAGGAAAGTGATGAAAACATTCCAACTAATTTAAAAATTCTATTCTTAAAATCTCATTACCTTCTAAATACAATAAAAGTAGATAAAAGATTAAAAGTGGGACTCATATAGAAAATAGTATGGAGATTTCTCAAAGAATTAAAAATGGAACCATGATTCAACCCACCAATCCCACTACTGGGTATCTACCCAAAGGAAAAAAAATCGTTATATAAAAAATGATACATGTACTTGCATGTTTATGCAGCACTATTCACAATAGCAAAGATATGGAATCAACCTAAGTGTCCATCGGTGGATGATTGGATGAAGAAAATGTGGTATATATACCAAAAGAAGACTCTTCAGCCATAGAAAAGAATGAAAGCGTGTCTTTTACAGTAACATGGATGGAATTGAAGGTCATATCTTAAGTGAAACAACTCAGAAGCAGAAAGACAAATACCATATGTTCTCACTTAAAATAGGAGCTAAATAATGCATACAGGTGGACATTGCATGTGAATGACAGACGGTGGAGATTGGTGAGGATGGAGGGTGGAGGGAAAGGCTGAGGGATGAGAAATTACTTAATGGGTATGTTTGTACTCTATTTGGGTGATGGTTACACTTAAAGCCCAGACTTCACCACTATGCAATACATCCATGTAACAAAACTGCACTCATACCCCTTAAATTTATACCAATAAAATTTTAAAAATCAAAAAAAATTAAACACATATGTAGGCAAAATTAAACAACAACAAATAAAAGCGTAGCTCATAAAACTTATGGGTTTTATGAGCTTTAAAGGGTGTTTGGGATTTGTTGAAAGTAAACCTCAGTGAGATTATAGCTGTATACACGCAAGAGGCTTATGGAAAATGCTAAGGCGTGGAGTAAGGAAGTGATCCAATTGGGAGACGCAGGTGGTACAGCATTGACTGAGGATATTAACTAATTAATTCATCCATCTATCCAACAAATATTTGTTCCTTGTGTGCATCCATTCATCCAGTCATCCATCCAATTCAACCTTTATAGAGTGCCTATTCCGTGCCAGGCACTATGCTACTATTATGGGTACAGAGAAGAATATAGGACAGGAGCTCAGTGTGGGTGGAAACAGAACCCACAGTTGCAGCCCAGGTTACCAGTGACCTGACAGAGGTGAGCAGGTTTCTACAGTGTGTAGATTAAAGGCAGCTAACGAGATGAACAAGGGCATGACCCAATTCCTAGTTTTTTTCCACCTTGTTTTTCAAGAAAAATGCCCTTGGAGCTACAAATAATAGGATATTAGTATGAAGATTATCTGAGGAAGAGGCTCATATTTACTTTTTCGAAGTAAATTTAGAGTTCTTTGAATGTGTTTTGGGGTGTCAGGAGTAAAGAGGTTTTATTTATTTTGCTTATTTCCCAGAGGCAAAACTAGGACCAATAGAAAAAAAGTAAGAAAAGGGGAGATCGTAGCTTAGCATATAAAGGGTGTTTAAGTAAACATGCCTTTGAATTGTAAGAGGGTTTTTTTTCACCCTGTAGAAAATTAGAATGTGCAAGATAAATATTAACGTGAAGATGATTTAAGTTATACCCAATCTCACAATCCATTCATAAACATTGTTGACAATGTGGCATATCTCCATCCAGTTCTGAACTGCGTTACAGGGTCGAATGTGAAAATTCTATCTTTCTTATTTATGTAACATTAAGCACTTCCCACATCATTACAGATATTCACAAAAAGTAATTTCAGGGTTCTGGTTCCAGCCAAGAGGAATAGCTGTATTCCTTCCAGGTCTTTCCTCTTACAACTAAAAGGCTCTGCACACAATGCAACAAACACGTCTAGGAAAACTCTGACAGGTGGAAAGAAGTCACATTGACTAAGGGCTTTGGGACTTGGGGAACAACATAGTGGTGAATTCCCTGGGTTTCCTTTTTGCCTCCGTCTGTCTTGAATGGAGCATTGATGAAACCTACAACCTGGAACCACCATCAAGCACAGTAAAGGGACAGAAAAGGCTCCAAGAAAAGCCTATTCCCCTTGAATAAAGGATCAGGAAAAGAGAAACAAAAGTCAACAGAATATCTGCCCTGTTCCAGCAAAAGACCAATGGGAATATATTCCCACCCAAGTTTCCCACCAGGCCCAATGGGAAGCTCATCTTCTATCTCCCTTAATAGCCCCTAGGAAGTAGGAGTGAAACTGATTTGCCCACCCAGTGGTGACGGAAGGGCTGAAAAGGGAGCTAATTTTCCATCTGCCACCCAGTGAAAGCAGACAGTTTCTCTAATTTTCCTGATTTGGTCTTGTCAGTGGGGCCAAGCGCTTCACTGAGCATCCACCCCTCACTTACCATCAAGACAATGGAAAGATTCAGTTTGTGGCAGGGCTAGTCAGCCATCCCTGTCTTCCGGCCTCTGTGTCAGCTAGGTCTAGCAGGGAGCTGAGTTTCTACTGCATTTGGAGACAAAGAGGCAGTGTTAGTTGGTGCTGCTGCCCTTCATCCCCCTCATATGCACTAATTGGCAGTATGAGCTTTAAGCTTTGTCAGGATGGTGTCAGCAAGGCCCAGGAGGTAGCTGAATACTTACTTACAGCTTGACCTGTATGCAACACCTAAAATGGGTGACTATCTGCTACAAAAAAATATATGTATTAAATGGGGTTCAAAGTCTTACAATGTTAATAACTAAAATGTCCAGGATATAATTGAAAATCATTCATCATACCAACAATCGAGAAAATCACAATTTGAGCAAGAGAGACAGTTAACAGATGCCAACAGTGAGATGACTCAGATGTTGAAATCATTTGACAAGGACTTTGAAGTAGCCATCATACAAATGTTTCAACAAGCAATTGTAAACATATTTGAAACACATGAAAATATTGATGATCTCATAAGATATACGAAGTAGATTTAAAAAGAACCAAAGGGAAATTAAATTATAGAACTGAAAATATAGTCAGCAAAAATGTTTTAAAAACTCACTCAATAGACTCAATGCCCGAAAAAATATGACAAAGGAGTGAATAAATGAGATTGAAGATAAAACAATAGAAATTACCCAAGCTGAGAAACACAGGGAAAATAAATCGAAAAGAAAAAGAACAGAGATTCAGGGACTATAATGAAAAGAATTTAACATTAATATTATTCCAATCCTAGAGGGAGAGGAGAAAGAATGTGGAGATGAAAAATATTTGAAGCAATAATGATTAAAATTTTCCCAATTTTGGAAAAAATGTAAAACAACACATTTGAGAAAATGAGGGAATAACCAAACAAGAAAGAATTTTACACCAAGACACATCATAGTCAAACCTCTGAAAACTAAAGGCAAATAAAAAATCTTGAAGTATTTTCTTAGTCTGTTTTATATTGCTATAAGGGAATATCTGAGGCTAGGTAATTTATAAAGAAAATAAGTTTATTTGGCTCATGGTTCTGCAGACTGTACAAGAAGCATGGCATGAGCATCTGCATCTGATGAGAGCCCCAGGCTGCTTTCACTGCTGGTGGAAGGTGAAGGGGGAGTCAGCATGTGTAGAGATCCCATGGTAAGAGAGAAGGCAAGAGAGAAGGGGAAGAGGTACCAGTCTCTTTTAACAATCAGTTATTGTGGAACTAATAAGGGTGAGAACTCACTCACCACCAAGGGAGGGCATTAATCTATTCATGAATAATCTGCCCCCACGAGCTGAAAATCTCCCTTTCCCCTTTCGGCCCCATCCCCAACATTGCCACATCGAAGATCAAATTTTAACATGAGATTTGGTGGGGACAAACAAACCATATCCAAACCATAGCAAGCACGCATCTAGAGAGAAATAATACTTTATGTGTATGGGAAAAACAATTTGAAAGGCAGCAAACTTCTCATGAGGAACCAGAGTCCAAAATGAAGGGACACAATATTTTTTAAGTGCAGGAAAAAAAAAAAAAAAAAAAAAACCCTGTCAACCATGAATTCTAAATCTGGCAAAATTATATTTTAAGAATGAAGGGATAATAAGATATTCTCAGATAAAAGAAAAGTAACAAAACTTGTTGCAAGTAGATCCAGTCTAGAAGGATGACTAAAGGACATTTAGACATCACTAAAGGAATAGCATTAGGCTTGGAACTACAAAAGGAAAGAAGAATGATAAAATGGGTAAAAAAAAAAAAAATCAAACCATAAAGTGGTGAGGGAGGTAAGTATAATAGACTATCTCATTCTTCATGAGTTTTTTTTTGTTTGTTTTTTTTGTTTGTTTTTGACAGAGTCTCACGCTGTCACCCAGGCTGGAATGCAGTGGTGCAACCTCTGCCTCCTGGGTTCAAGTGATTCCCCTGCCTCAGCCTCATGAGTAGCAGGGACTACAGGTGCACAGTACCACACCCAGCTTATTTTTGTATTTTTAGTAAAGATGAGGTTTCACCATGTGGGCCAGGCTGGTCTGGTACTCCTGACCTCAAATGATCTGCCCAACTTGGCCTCCCAAAGTGTTGGGATTATAGGCGTGAGCCACCATGCCTGGCCCCTCGTGAGTTTCTTAAAAAAATATTTACTCATTGAAGCAAAAATCATACACCATTGACATGGTACTCAATGTCTGTATAAGAAATATCAAAGAATTGTATGTATATTTTTAGTGGATAGTTGGAAGTAAGGTTCCTACACTTCACTTAAGGTGGTAAAACATCATTAATCGTAGACCATAGTAAGTTAAATGTCCAAATATATTGCAGACTTACAGGCAAATCCACAAATATACTTGGGGATGTAAACACCCCACTGTCAGCAACTGATAGAACTACTAGACAGAAAATCAGCAAAGATATAGAATATTTGAAGAACACTACCCATCCACAAGAGTGAATTGACTTTTAAAGACGTTTCAACCTGATGACAAAATAATACACATTCTTTTAAGTACCCATGAAACATTCACAATGACAGATCATTCATATCTTAGACCATAAGACAAATCTCAAGGCACCTAAAAGACTTAAAATCATACAAAGTTTCTTGAAGATAATAGAGTCAAGACAGCAATCAATAATGGAAAGTCGACAGGAAAATCTCTAAGCACTTGGATATAAAACAACAGAATTCTAAATTATCTATGGGTTAAAGAGGAAATCTCAAAAGCAAAAATACATGTAACTGAATGAAAATAAAATACAGCATATCAGTATTTGTGTAATGCATCTGAAGCAGTGCCAAGAAAAGAAATAAGACCAGAAACCACTGAGATTAAGTAATGTCGGTGAAAATGGCAGAGTAAGACTCTACAAAACTCCTCTCCTCCATAAAAGTCAACAGAAAGAGGCAAACTCTTCTTTTCTTTTCTTTTCTTTTTGAAACAGAGTCTTGCTCTGTCACCCCAGGCTGGAGTCCAGTGGCATGATTTTGGCTCACTGCAACTTCTGCCTCCTGGGTTCAAGTGATTCTCTTGCCTCAGCCCCCCGAGTAGCTGGGATTACAGGTGCCCACTACCACACCCAGCTATTTCTATTTTTAGTAGAGATGGAGTTTCACCATGTTGGCCAGGCTGGTCTTGAACTGCTGACCTCAGGTGATTCACCTGCTTTGGCCTCCCAAAGTGATGGGATTATAGGTGTGAGCCACCTTGCCTGGCCCAGACTTTTTTAAATCAACATTTTTTCAGAACTGTGGAAATTAAACAAATGTTTTCAGCAACCCTTGAGTATTTATTCAATAAAAAAGGCTGAGTTCAAGTAAGAACAGTGAGTTTTCTGGCATTTAAAGTTTCCCTGTTCTCATCTTTCCTCACGTCAGTTGTGTGGTAGCTTTGTAAACCAAGTGTCCACAGTGAAGATGAAAACCAACAGCCTGGCCACCCCCAGAGAGTTCAGAACAGGCCTGGATCTCCTCCCAAGCCTCATTCCCTGAGAATGGTCATTATTTAACGTCACAGAAGGTTCCTTGCAAGGCTATCTTTTTGTACCTGACTTGGTGCTTTCCCAGTGTGAAAAGCCTTGTCCCTGAGGCCATTTGTTGAAGACATCAACAGGGAATTGCTTAATTTCACTGCTGCCTGAGGTGGTAGATGCCAATAGGGAAAATAAGAGCTAATCAAAAAGCTTAAAAAGAAAAGGTAGGGGAATAAGGTGTCCCCAGGGGCTTTGAACATTCCTAAAAGTCTAGAAACCCACATCATGCATAAGGTTGTGCACATGCTCAGGAAAGACCTGAAAAATTCCTAAACTCTCCCCTCAGGCTGACCATGAGACCGCAAAAACAAGGAGCAAATGGAAAGGAGGAGTTGTAAACTGCCTGGCTGGGTGTTTACCCTAATACATGCACACGAAGCCTATCATCAAAGACTGAGAGACATACTAGTCCAGATGTTAAAAGAAATCTCTCCGGTTATCCAAACATTGAGCTAAACAAGCAGAACTTCAGTGGCTACTCGTGACAAAGAATATAGACTTCACAGAATCAATTTTAAAAAGCTGCTAAAAAAACCCCAAACAATGACAGCAAAAAATGGCAATAATTATGAACCCTGGGGAGGGGAAAGAATCAGATTTCCAGAGTTACCACATTATATTAAATGTCCAGTTTTCAACAAAAAATTGTAAGACATTAAAAAAAAAAACAAGAAAATATGGCCCATATACAAATAAAAAAGATATTTAGTAGAAATTGTTCCTGAAGAAGCCCAGATGTTGGAATTACTAAAGACTTTAAGTCAGCTATTTTAAATACGTTCAAAGAATGATAAAAAGAACCAAACAGAAAAATGCTGTAACTGAAATGAAAATTCACAAGGATTTGAGCAAGCAGAATAGTCAGTGATCTTGAAGATAGGCCAACTAACATTATTCAGTCTGAGGAATAGGAAGAAAAAGACATGAAGAAAAATGTACAGATACTTCCAGAGCCTTCCAGAGTACCAAAAGAAGAGGAGATGGAGAAAGGAGAATAAATAATTTTTAAGAAATCATGGCTCAAAACTTTACAAATGTAATGAGAAACATTAGCTACATATCCAGGAAACTCAACATACTTCAGGTAACACAAACTCAGAGAGAGGCACATCTAGAAACACAGTCAAACTGTTGAATATTGAAAGAGACAAGAGAGAAGAAATTCATTATACTCACTAACAGCTGATTTCTCATCAGAACTCACAGAGCTAGAAAGCAGTAGAATAAAATACTCAGATTCCTCTTGGAAAAGCACTATCAATAAGGAATCCCATAGTTTGAAAGAAAGCAAACTATCTTTCAAAAAAGAAGGCAAAATTAAGACATTTCTAGGTAAACAAAAACTGAGAAAATTTATAACTAGCAAACTCACTGTACAAGAAATACTACAGGAAGTCCTTCATACTGAAATAAAGACATTACATAGTAACTTGAAGACATAAAGATCTCTAGTAAAGGTAATTGCAAAGGTAAACATAAAAGGCAATATTACTGTATTTTTAGTTTGTAACACTTTTTTCTCCCATCTGATTTATTATTATTATTAGAGATGGAGTTTTTGCTCTGTTGCCCAGGCTGGAAGTGCAATGGTGCAATCTCTGCTCACTGCAACCTCTGCCTCCTGGGTTCAAGCAGTTCTCCTGCCTCAGCTTCCCGAGTAGCTGAGATTACAGGTGCCTGTCACCATGCTCAGCTAACTTTTGTATTTATTTATTTATTTATTTGAGATGGAGTCTTGCTCTGTTGCCTGGGCTGCAGTGCAGTGGCGCAATCTCAGCTTACTGCAAAGTCCACCTCCCAGATTCAAGCAATTCCCCTGCCTCAGCCTCCCAATTAGCTGCGACTACAAGTGTGTGCCACCACACCCAACCTTTTTTGTGTGTTTTTAGTAGAAATGGGATTTCGCTGTGTTAGCCAGGATGGTCTAGGATCTGACTTTGTGATCTGCCTGCCTCGGCCTCCCAAAATGCTGGGATTACAAGTGTGAGCCACTGAGCCTGGCGTAATTTTTGTATTTTTAGTAGAGATGAGGTTTCACCATGTTGGCCAGGCCTGTCTCGAACTGTGACCTCGGGTGATCCACCTCCCTTGGCCTCCCAAAGTGCTAGGATTACAGGTGTGAGCCACCACAACTGGCTTTTCCTATCTGATTTAAAAGACAATTATAATAAAGCAATAATTATAAAACTATGTTGATAGATACACAATGTATAAGGATGTCATTCACATGACACAGCACAAAGGAAGGGGGAGGAACAGAGCTATATATAAGCAAAGTTTTTGAATATGATTCAAATTAATTTGATGTCAATAGAATTTAATTTTTATAAATTAAGATGCTAATAGTATCCCAAGGGCAACCACTAAGAAAATAACTCCCAAAAATGTAGTTAAAGAAGGACCAGCTGGGCGTGCTGGCTCATGCCTGTAATCCCAGCACTTTGGGAGGCCAAGGTGGGCAGATCACCTGAGGTCAGGAGTTCAAGACCAGCCTGGCCAACATGGTGAAACCCCATCTCTAATAAAACTACCAAAAAAGTAGCCGGGCATGGTGGCATTTGCCTGTAATTCCAGCTACTCGGGAGGCTGAGGCACAAGAATGGCTTGAACCTGGGAGGCACAGGTCGCAGTGAGCCGGGATCATACCACTGCACTCCAGCCTGGGTGACAGAGTAAGACTCCATCTCAAAAAAAAAAAAAAAAAAAAAAAAAAAAAATCATATAAAGGACTCATGCAGTATATAACCTTTTGAGGTTGGCTATTTTTTCACTCAGCATAGTGCCCTGGAGGTCCATTCAAGTTATTGTATTCTATACAATAGTATAGACAATGTAGTCTATTCCCTCTTACTGCTGAATATTATTCCATGGTATGAATGTACCACAGTTTGTTTAACCAGTTACCCATTAAGGGTCATCTGGGTTGATTCCAGTTTTGAGCTATTACTTACAAAGCTGCTAAGCTATCTTTTCACTTTCTTGGTAGTATCCTTTGAAGCACAGGAGGTTTTAATTTTGGTTACGTCCAACTTATATGTATGTTCTTTGGTTGCCTGTGCTTTTAGAGTCACAGCTAAGAAAGCATTTTCTAATCCAAAGTCATAAAGACTTATCCTTATGTTTTTTTTTAAGAGTTTGTAGAATGTCAACTCTTAGATTTGTGGCTTTGATCCATTTTGAGTTAATTTTTATGTATACTGTAAGGTAAGGATGTAGCCCTATTCTTTTTGCATGTAGATATCCAGTTTCCCAGCATTATTTGTTGAAAAGAAATAATCTTCCTTCCCCAATATTAACTTTTAGAATCAGCTTGTTGGTTTCTTCGGAGAAACCAGTTAGGATTCTGATAGAGATTTCACTGATTGTGTAGATCAAACGGGAAAGTACCATCCTCTTAACAAGATTGAGTCTTTTTGTTACATTCTCTTCAAGTATGCAATGAAGAACTTTTTCCCAGGACCATTTGACAATAAGTTGCTGATCTGATGCTCCATGACATATGTGTGTATTACTTACAAAGACATTCTCTCTCTCTTTTTTTTTTTTTTTGAGAGATGGTCTTGCTCTCTCACCCAGGCTGGAGTGCAGTGGCTCGATCTCGGCTCACTGCAACCTCCGCCTCCCAGGTTCAAGCTATTATTCTCAGGCCTTAGCCTCCTGAGTAACTGAGATTACAGGCCTGAGCTACCACAGTGGGCTAAATTTTGTATTTTTAGTAGTCACAGGGTTTCATCACGTTGGCCAGGCTGGTCTCGAACTCCTGACCTCAAGTGATCCGCTTGCCTCAGCCTCCCAAAGTGGGATTACAGGCGTGAGCCACTGCACCCAGCCTAACATTCTTGAAATTACAAAATTATAGCAATGGAGAACAGATTGATGGTTAACAAAGGTGAAGAAGGAGGTAAGGAGATGGCGTGAGTGTTACTATAAAAATGTGGCATGAGGTGATAGAGCTTTGCGGTGATAGAGCAATTCTGTCTTCATTGTGGTAGTAACTACCCCAGTGGGCGCTTCTTGATAGTTGCAGTACATTAGCAAAAGTAGATAATTGTCATTGGTATAACCCATAGAGATTTTACCAATTTTACATGCACGTGTGTGTGTATGTGTGTGTGTGTGTGTGTGTGTAATTCTACAGAGTGAAGTTAAAAAATAATTTTAAAAAGTAACTTCAATAGGTGTATTCACCAAATTTTAAATTTGGGGCATTTACGTGGTTACAGTCATCACCAGCACAAACACTTGCCTGGACACATATTTGCATACACATATTGCCCATGTTTTGACTCCCTTCTTAATTTTGAATTTTTAGTAGTGGAATTTCATGGTCTTAGGGTGAGGAGGAACATTTTAACATTTAAGCTGTTGAAACTGGGATGGGCCGTGCAGGGACCTGGCAGAGTATGGTCATCGGTGAGGGCCACACACTGGCGATGTTTTCATGAGTCAGGAACAGTGTAGAGGAGACGCCCATGCTAATGTCCTGGAGCACTAACCAGGTGCCAAGCATGGCTCCAAGTTAACTGCTGAGCCCTCAACAGCCCTGTGAGGTCGTGATATTATTATGACTACTTTGCAAATAAGGAAACTGAAGCACTGAAAATTATTCAAAAAACCAAAGGCCAGTTGACATTGGGGTGCTGTTATTTAATTTTAGAAATCAGAAACTGTACAGTAGATTTTGGAGCTTTGCTCTACACTAAGGCAGACTAGACTAGTTGGCCTTGCCACCCCACTCCCCCTTACATTTTTAAAAAATTATTCTTTTAAATAGTTTCCCATTTTCACTTACTAGTCATCTAGGGGCACGTGTAAACTCTGTCAGGTGTGACAAGTAACATTGTCTGTGATTCTGACATGGAATGAAAGGTACACATTAGTTATAATTGGCTATTTGTATTTTAACATAAAGTTAAAGTGTTATACACTATGTAGAAAAATGGTTAGTCAAAGGCGTTAGAAACTCCAAAAACCCAAAGAAGAGAAGAGCACTGATCAGGAAATGGGAAGTGTTTCTAAGACTGAGTGAACTGAAATTTCTGTGTGTGGTCTCCTCTCATTCCTTGTGTTACATTATGAGTGAAATTAACAGTGAAGAAGGTTTCTAGATTTAGGAATAATCCCCGTTGTTGACACATTCCTCCTCTCCCCACACTGGGCACCCTCTGCTATATAGCCCCTCTTGGCCCTTGACCTCACAGGCTCAGCTCCCCCCTCACATGCTCCCAAGCTGGCCCTCATTCCAACAGCCTTTTAAGCAGCAAGCTGGGAATCAGGGTGTGTCTGAGCCTCCCAGAGCTGCTGTAACGAAATACTGCAAATGAGGTGGCTTTGCGCAACAGAAATGATTATCTCACAGTTCTGGAGGCTAAAAGGACAGAATCAAGGTGTGAACAGGGCCACCTCCCTCTGGAACCTGCAGGGAAAAGACCTGTCCTTGCCTCTCTCTAGCTTCTACCGGTTTGCCAGCAGACGTTGGCGTTCCTTCACTTGTAGATGCATTGCTCCAATCCTCCTTCTTCACTTAGCTGTCTTCTTTTTGTGTGTCTGTCTCTGTGTTCAAATTTCTCTGTTTTATAAGGATACCAGTCATACTGGATTAGGGCCCACCTGAATGATTGACTTCATTTCAACTTGATTACATCTGCAAAGACTCCATTTCCAAATAAGGTTACAGTGTGAGGACATCAACATGTCATTTCTGGGGAACACAATTCCACTTATCACTGGGTGCTAGGTCAAGGGTTCAGTTATATGTCCTTCAGAACTGAGAGGACCTCATGATTCTGCTTCCTCAAATTACCCCCATCTTTCGGCCTGCCCAGGACCCTGCCACTGTGATGCGAAGTGCCTGGGATCCCTGACGACACAGTGGGCAGGCCGTCTCCATGTGAATAAAGCATCCGATGGCTCCCCAGGGCTGGAGACGATCCTGGAGCCCTCTGGGTTCCATCTGACCAGGTCCCCTTGTTTTCCCTCCACTTGAAGGGCTCTTTTTATCCTGTTGTGCTGTGTGTTTGCTCTCACAATCCTCCTCAACTGTTTCAAGGAGGAAATAAGGTATAAAAATAAATTACATGAATGGCAATTTCCTACCATGGTTTGGTGGCTTCATTAAATAGCAGCACAGGGGCAGACTGTGAGTGCCAGGGCCCCAGTGTTGCCATGACAACTGAAGGGCACCGCCTCCTCCACTTGGCCCTTCCCCAACCTCCATTCCCAATGCCAGCTCAGCCTCATGCCTCTGCCTTCTGAGAAGCCACCCCTGAAACAACAAACAGCTGCAGTCTTCCACGTGCTGTTCTTGAATCCTGGGCCCCTCTGGCCACTGCACTCACTGCGTGGCCTTCCCTTAGTTCTGTCTTTCCAGAACACAAGCTCCTAGAAGTCAGGGACCATGCCTGTTCCATTGGTTACTCCCATCAACATCTAATTCAGAATGCTGCCCACAGTAATTGCTCAAGAAATACTAATGAATGGTAGAAGGGAAGAGCCTATGGGAACTGCCACAGCTGACTGGAGGACCAGGAGCTGTGTTCATGGAGGGTGTCCCCAGAGCTGTGTTACATATTTTCCACATGTAAATAAATTCAAGCTTAGTTAAATTTAAATTAACTGAAACAAAATATTAACTTCCTGGCTGGGAATGGTGGCTCATGCCTGTAATCCCAAGCACTTTGGGAGGTCGAGGCAGGGGATCACTTGAAGTCAGGAGTTCGAGACCAGCTTAGCCAACATGGAGAAGCCAAGATGGAGTCAGTCAGGCTCACATCTTAAATGGAATTAGTTTGGTTCATCTCAGATCATGAGCTAATGTCCTTTCACCACAGAGAGGAACAGAAGTGGCGTGACACATTTGCTTGTTTCTCGACAAGCCTTAACCTTTCTGCCTCCACGCCTTTACATATGCAGTTCCTCTGCCCAGAAAGTCCACGTTAATGAAACTCCTGAGGTCTTATCCATGTTTCAGGTGAAGGCACAAATGCCTGTACATGTATAATCCTTTTCCCCTAATCTTCCCCTCAGTTGTGTTTGTGTGTGTGTGTAGAATCTATCTTCTCACACCACATCATATTTATTATTATGCAGTGGCATTGAAATTGACGAGCATTGAAATTACTGTGTTGTAATTAGCCCAGAGGCAAAAATCAAGCAGAACCAAAAGTGCCCTAGAAAATCTGTGTCTCTCTCTCTCTCTCTTTTTTTTTTTTTTTTCTGAGATGCACTTTTGCTCTTGTTGCCCAAGCTGGAGTGCAATGGTGTGATCTCGGAGCACTGTGTGTTTCCTCCAGTGGTTCTGAGTATGGGTCTCTGGGGTCAGCAGTGTCAGCATCACCTGGGAATTGGTAAGAAATGTTCTCAGGCTCCAGCTCTGCCCTAACTTGATCTGAAACGCTGACCAACAATTTATATTTTTGTTCCATGTGATTCTGATGCATACTAAATTTGAGGACTCTGATTTACTCCCTTTGGTTTGAATATTTAGCCTTTGTGGCTTAGTATAGATGGATGGATTTGTTTGCCGTTATTAAGATAGAACACGAAAACACTGGTGAAAGCCCCCAGCTTAGGGCCTTGCATATAGTGGGCGCTGCATACTATTTTGCTGCATCGTATCTAAATTCCACATGGTTAGGCTATTACGTTCTTTGAACAGGACTCTTTTGAGAAGTTGGAAAAGAGTTTGGCTACCAGCCTGCTGCCTTTCCCAGGTGACATTGCACTGAACAGTGTCATTCCCACTCCTTTGGACATGGGTCTTGTATCAAAAGAAGTAAGAAATGGGGATTGAGGCCTGAGGATCTCCTCAGAACGTAAAGCTGTACGACACATTTTTCTGCCCCCAGGAGCTTTCTCGTTCATCCTCATAAGAGGGGGTTCCGCATGAAGACAGGCACAGTCATTGGATGCAGGTGGGATCTAATGTTACAGATAAATTGAAATGGAGACCAGGTCTGAGGAACCCCTGAGCAGACAGAACCATAAGTCAGGCCTCACAAATGACCACAACCTTGCTTGATTTGTAAACATAAGCAAAACTTAACTTGAGCTATTTCTTGTAAATGTTTGTATTAAAGGAAAACAGAATTTAAGCTCAACCAGTCAGAAGCATCCAACCAACTTGTGATTATATAACTAGAGACTTTCCAACAGGATAGTCTAGGGGTCCGCAACCCTTGCACTGTGGATCGGTTCTGGTCTGAGACCTGTTAGGAACTGGGCCGTGCAGCAGGAGGTGGGTGAGCAAACGAGCATTACTGCCCGAGCTCCACCTGTCAGATCAGCGGTGGCATTAGATTCTCATCAGAGCACCAACCCTATGATGAACTGCACATGAGAAGGATCTAGGTTGCAGCTCCTTATGAGAATCTAACTAATGCCTGATGATCTGAGGTGGAACAGTTTCATCCCAAAACCGAAACCACCCGCCAACCTTCCCACTCATACAAAAATTGTCTTCCATGAATCCAGTTCCCAGTGCCAAAACATTTGGGGACTGCTGTTCTAGTGGATTCTTTTTAAAGTAAACTTTTTGGCCGAATGAGGTGGCTCATGCCTGTAATCCCAGCACTTTGGGAGGCTGAGGCGGCAGATCCCTTGAAGTCTGGAGTTGACCAGCCTGGCCAACATGGCAAAAGCTGTCTCTACGAAAAATATAACATGAGCCAGGCATGGTGGTGGGTGCCTGTAATCCCAGCTACTCGGAAGGCTGAGGCAGGAGAATTGTTTGAACCCAGGAGGCAGTGGTTGCAGTGAGCAGAGATCATGCCACTGCACTCCAGCCTGGGTGACAGAGGGAGACTTTGTCTCAAAACAACAACAGCAAAACCTTTTTCATTGAAGTTTCACTGAAGCCTGTGCTGGCCTCTTAAGCTTTTTGTCTTCTCTGTAAAGGTTTACATAATATCATGGGATGTTGGGCGGAGTTTTCTATTGGAGCCATCAGGGCTTGGAGTTTTCTTTGTGACAGATTTAAATTATATATTCAATTTTACCTAATAAATATAGAACTACTTATATTTTTTATTCCTCATTGTGACAGTTTTGGAAAATATTGCTTTTCAAGTAATTTGCTCATATCATCTAAGTGCCTAAATGTATTGGTATCAAGTTATTTTCATTATCTTCTCATCCTCTTACTGTCTTTAGGATCTTTATTGCTGTATATTGGTGTTTTAGGCTTTTTCTGTTTTTTTTTTTTTTCTCATTGGTTCAAGTAGGAGATTATAAATTTTATTAGTCTAAAAACTAATTTTAGGCTTCTTTGCTTTTTCAGTATTGTATGTTTGTTTTTTACTATATTTATTTTTGTTTTTGTTTTTTTTTCTATTTCTTTTGGTTTTAATTTGATGATTATCTTCTAGGTTTCTTGAAATAGTTACTTAGATAATTGCTTTTCAGCCTTTTTCTCCCATTATAAATGCATTTAATGCTATAAAATTCCCTCTAAGTATGGCATTAGCTGAATGCCACATTGTCTATTTTTATTATCATTTCAAATATTTCATAATTTCCATTGTGATTTCTATGTTGGCCTCTGGATTATTTAGGATAATCAGATTTTCTTGTTAAATTGACTCTTTTATTGTTATAAAAATGTTCTTTATCTCTAATAATAGATCTTATCTTAAAGTCTACTTTGTATGATACATCATAGCTGCTGCAGTTGACTTTAGTTACTGTTTGTATCATATATTTTTTCTATCCTTTTAATTTCAACCTTCCTGAGTTTCTATATTTAAAATATGTCTTTTAAGCAGCATATTTTTGGCTCATTTTCATTGAGTCTGACAATCTTTTTGGTTTTTAATTACTTAGTTTATTTACATTAATATAATTACTTCCATATTTGGGTTTAAATCAATTGTCTTATCCATTTTTCTATTTGTTCTGTATTTTTATTGTTTTTAAATCTTTATCCTTTTTTGACTTCTTTTAGGTTAACAACATTTTTTTTGGTCATATTTTTGTTATTTCATTTTTGTCTCTTCCTTTATTATTAGTTACATATTCTCTTATTATTCACTTGCCTTAGAGATTGCAAAATGCATTTTTGACTGTTTGAGTCTCCCTTAAATTAATGCTTTCCCTACTTTTCAGATGGTGCAAGGATCTCAGAACCCTTTATTATATATATTTTTGGAGACAGGGTCTCAGTCTGTCACTGGGGCTAGAGTGAAGTGGCATGATCAAGTTAACTACAGCCTCCACCTCCCGGACTCCAGCAATCTGCCCACTGAAGCCCCACCCACACCCTGGGGAAGCTGGACTACATGTGCGTATCACTGCATCTAGCTAATTTTAAGATTTTTGGTAGAGACAGGGTCTTCGCTATCTTGGCCAGGTGGGTCTCAAACTCCTGGGCTCAAGGGATCCTCCCACCTCAGCCTCCCAAAGTGCTGGGATTATGGGCGTGAGCCACCACACCTGGCCAGAACACTTTAATTTTATTGCCTTCTTCTTGCCTTTTGTACTATCGTTATGTGTTTTAATTGAACATATAAAATCCTCAATAAAAAATCCTATTTAAAACTCAGTGTTGACTTGGATTTGTCCTCATGTTTCTGCTGGTTCTCTTCATTCCTTCTTGTACCCCCAGCTAAGATCACTCTGCCCACTTAAAGAAAACCTCTTCAGTCTCTGTTAGTGGACTCTGCTGGCAATACAGTCAGTCTCTCAGGTTTCCTGATTTTTTTGTTTGAGTTTTTAAAAATGACCATCTCTGCAGCTTTTGAATCCCGTTTTCCCTAGGAAGAGAATTGCAGGTTGGCAGTTGCGTTCTTTTATTACTTGAAAGATGACACTGCGTTTCTTTGTGCTTTCATAACTTCTGTTGAAAGTCAACTAGAAGTGTCATTGTGTCTTTGAGTGTAATGGGTTTTTATTCCCTTTTTCTACTTTAAAAATGTCCTTAAAATGTGCCCTTTATCCTTTTTATGATGTGCCTGGGTGTGGTTTTCATGACGTGTATCCTGGAAGGATTCTTTAACCTGTGACTTGATATCTTCTATCACTTTTGGAAAACTACAAACCAGATTATCTGCAGCCACATTTGCTCCTCTTTTCTCTCTCTGGGACCTCAATTCCATGCATGTCAGAATTTTTCACCATGTCCCAGATGTCTCTTAGGCCCTTTTTATATTTTCTATTCTTTGTTTTTCCTTTCAGGATTTCAATTTAGGTATTTTTAACTTACTTATTTTCCCATTCCTTTAATTCCCTCTCCTGGGCCCAGTCAGGTGGTATTCTTGTGGGAAAAGCTGGTCTGATACTAACAAGCCCACCATAACCAAAGATTTCCTCTGTACTTATTTTAAACTCTCTGGTCATTTTATTTTTTTATATTTTTATTTTTATTGCATTTTAGGATTTGGGGTACATGTGAAGAATATGCAGGATTGTTGCATAGGTACACACATGGCAGTGTGATTTGCTGCCTTCCTCCCCATCACCCACATCTGGCATTTCTCCCCATGCTATCTCTCCCTAACTTGCCACCCTCCACTCTCCCTCCCCTATTTCCCCCCTGAAAGACCCCAGTGTGTGATGCTCCCCTCCCTGTGTCCATGCGTTCTCATTGTTCAACACCCACCTATGAGTGAGAACATGTGGTCTTTGGTTTTCTGTTCTTGGGTCAGTTTGCTGAGAATGATGGTTTCCAGGTTCATCCATGTCCCTACAAAGGACACGGACTCACTGTTTTTCATGGTCACATAATATTCCATGGTGTATATGTGCCACATTTTCCCTGTCCAGTCGATCATCAATGGGCATTTGGGTTGGTTCCAGGTCTTTGCTATTGTAAACAGTGCTGCAATGAACATTCGTGTGCATGTGTCCTTATAGTAGAATGATTTATAATCCTTTGGATATATACTGAGTAATGGGATTGCTGGGTCAAATGGAATTTCTATTTCTAGGTCCTTGAGGAATCACAACACTGTCTTCCACAATGGTTGGACTAATTTAGAGTCCCACCAACAGTGTAAAATTGTTCCTATTTCTCCACATCCTCTCTAGCATCTGTTGTCTCCAGATTTTTTAATGATCGCCATTCTAACTGGCGTGAGAGGGTATCTCAATGCAGTTTTGATTTGCATTTCTCTAATGACCAGTGATGATGAGCATTTTTTCACGTTTGTTGGCTTCATGTATGTCTTCTTTTGTAAAGTATCTGTTCATATCCTTCGCCCACTTTTGAATGGGCTCGTTTGTTTTTTTCTTGTAAATCTGTTTTAGCTCTTTGTAGATTCTGGATATCAGCCCTTTGTCAGATGGGTAGACTGCAAAAATTTTTTCCCATTCTGTTGGTTGCCGATTCACTCTAATGACTGTTTCTTTTGCTGTGCAGAAGCTGTGGAGTTTGATTAGGTCCCATTTGTCTATTTTGGCTTTTGTTGCCAGTGCTTTTGGTGTTTTGGTCATGAAGTCCTTGCCTA
>PVKV010028045.1:0-10768 GCA_004027835.1 Alouatta palliata | reverse complement strand
GACCAGCCTGGCCAACATGGTGAAACCCCGTGTCAACTAAAAATACAAAAATTAGCCAGCCGTGATGGTGCAAGCCTATAGTCCCAGCTACTTGCGAAGCTGAGGCAGGAGAATCGCTTGAAGCTGGGAGGCAGAGGTTGTAGTGAGCCAAGATCGCACCACTGTACTCCAGCCTGGGCAAGACAGCAAGACACCGTTTCAAAAAAAAAAAAAAAAAAAAATGGAATGTGCAGGTGACAGCGCCTGCCCATGCTGGTCGCACATCAAGTGTGTGCTCAAGGTCAGCTGCTATGACCTTCCTTCTCTTGCCAACATGTGGCCAGTGCCGGGCACAGAGGCAGCACTAAGCCAAGGTGGTCACTGCAACTGGCTAGAGGGGGCCTGGGTTTGAGAGACTCTACGGGAAACAGCTGGCCAAGCCTGGCAGCTGACCAGGTGTAGAAAGGGAAGAAACAGAAGGACCTTGGCTGGCTGTGGGGTGGGTGTTCCTCATCAGCCCAGACAAAAAAGTGCCACTTTTAGAGCTCTGGTAGGGCAGGTGGAATGTAGAGACCTGCTGGGTCAAAGAGCAGCCCAGCAGGCTCAGGTTTAGGGGAGAGGACATGGTTGGGGCCTGATGGAGGCTCCTTCTCTGCCCATAGGGGCACTGCAACCTGGGTCTGTGGGCAGACAGGGGCCCTGAGAGCTGGGCACAGGGGTTCGGGGCAGGCCCAGGCTCATCTCCTCACTGGCTGACCTTTCTGGCCTTATCTGTGTCCTTATCTGTGAAATGGGCAGGCAGTACCCACTTTGCAGGATGTCACAGGGGCTAGCCAACAAGTACTTGGCACAGTGGACAACACACAGCCCCCTCAGGGCAGGAGGACCAGGGGGCAGGAGAAGAAGGCCAGGTTGGCACCATCAAAGGCCACAGCAAGGCCCAGGGTCTACCAGATCTCTAACACTAAGACACGGAGCATGGGGCAGGGGAAGAAGTCACATCCCATGGGGTGAGGAGGAAGATCAAAGGTGAGGAAGCAGAGAAACGTACAAACCATTCCTTGAAGAAGTATTTCAAGAGCACAGGGAACAAACTGAATTTTTTTTTTTTTTTTTTTTTGAGACAGTCTCACTCTGTCGCCCAGGCTGGAGTGCAAGCGTGAGATCTTGGCCCACTGCAACCTCTGCCTCCCAGGTTTATGCCCTGTCTCAGCCTCCCAAGTAGCTGAGACTACAGGCATGCACCACCATGCTTGGCTAACTTTTGTATTTTTGGTAGAGACGGGGTTTCACCATGTTGGTCAGGCTGGTCTCAAACTCCTGACCTTAAGTGATCCACCTGCCTTGGCCTCCCAAAATCATGGAATTACAGACCTGAGCCACTGTGCCTGGCCCCAAGCTGATCTTTCTACACATGGACAAATGTTTGCACACATGGCACAGACCAAGCTGTAAGATGCTGACTCTCTAGATGGAGGGACTAAGATTTTTTCTTTTATCAATGTTTTACAGTTATTCTTCAAATAACAGGTATTCCTCTAGTAGTTTTAAAAACTTGGCTGGGCACGGTGGCTCACACCTGTAATCCCAGCACTTTGGGAGGCCGAGGTGGGTGGATCATGAGGTCAAGAGATCGAGACCATCCTGGCCAACACAGTGAAACCCCGTCTCTACTAAAAATACAAAAGAATTAGCCGGGCATGGTGGCACGCGCCTGTGGTCCCAGCTACTCGGGAGGCTGAGGCAGAAGAATCACTTGAACCCAGGAGGCAGAGGTTGCAGTGAGCTGAGATTGCGCCACTGCACTCCAGTCTGGTGACAGAGCAAGACTCCGTCTCAAAAAAACAAACAAACAAACAAACAAACAAAAAAGACAACTTATACAAGGTACAGAAATTCCAGTCAAACATAGCAGATGGAGCACAGAGGCTTGTTGATATTCCCTCTCAAATAACACAAAGAATTAAAAAGGCAAGAAAAGAGAAGCAGAAACGATGAACCAGGCCTGGAGGACCGAAGCGGCTGGCCACGTGAAGACTGACTTGGCACAGGGAAGGCTGAGTTTCAGGAGCCCACAGAAGGGGCACCAACTAGAGATGAGAATTCAGGCCACAGAACTCCAGGGAGGCCTGGACATTAAATCAGCGGCCAGCAAGGGCAGAGTGGGCTCCGCCGGCCAGGGCGGTGGGACAGCCCTCTTCCCAGCTCAACTCCTGGGATACTGACAGGTCCATGACCAACAGGGGAGAGCTAAAAAGATTCTTTTCTGGGAAAAATAATGGGACAATGAGAAAAGTCAACTGGTGTCCTCTAAGCTTGTGGTGAGCAACCCCCCGCGGATCCCAAACTCTGTGCAGGAGTTAGGGCCTTACTCATGAAAGCACGGTGCCAACCAAGCAGAAAACAAGGCACTCAGAGGAGAGAGAGCGTAGAGAACAGAAGGAAACTCTTTTAAACTACAGTATTCTCAGAGATGACACACTAAGACCGTGTATCCATGAGTAAGAACTGGAAGCTTTTATTAAAATATCTGACAATAAAAAAGAGCTCTTAGAAATTAAAACCATGACAGATGTTGGGCACGGTGGCAAGCGCCTGTGGTTCCGAGTGCTTGGGAGACTGAGATGGGAGGATCACTTGAAGCCCAGGAGTTTGAGTCTAGACTGGGCAACATAGCAAAACCTCATGTTTAAAAAACAAAAAATCATGGTAGAACTTTTAAAAGTCAACAAAAGGATGACAATTTAAAAGATGAAGACATCTCTCAGAGGCAGGCCAAAAACGCAAAGTACAAAACATTAAAAGGCAAAAATAAGAAAAGCATTAATTCAAGTGATCTAACACCTGATTAGAAGTCCCAGAAATAGAAGAAGGAAAATATCAAAGAAATAAGAGAAATTGCTCTCTGCTAACACCATGAATTTGCAGACTAAAAGAGTTTAGCGAGCCCAGCACAACAAATGAAAAAAATGAGTATCTACTGCTGACCTCAGTGTGAACATGCAAATACTGTTTACTGCTGAGCTGATTTGTCTGCTCAGGGTACATCTGCTTACTTGTGTTAAGTTTTCCCTTAGAATTAGTAGTTTTTCTCACTGTTCTGTTTGCTTGATTTTGTCCTTATCTATTACTAAATTCTCCCAAGCTCTGACTATGACACTCTCCTGGCTCAGTGATGCCGTTCTGGGATCCCCTGTCCTGACCCAGAGAATATTCCACATTACTGGGAAACTTAGGAAAAATAGCGCTTAGAAAAGAACGTAAATGCCCTCAGAGAGGAAAGAAAACAGGTGGCACATGTGAGCCAGGAGCTTGCTGCATCCGACGTGTGAGACCAGAGGACAACACGGAGGCTCCCAAATCCTGGGGGGTGATACCCAGTCTGAACTTCCAATCAAAGGGTCTCAAACACGTAAGCCCGACGCCCTAAACATCACCACCCACTAACTCCGTCTCGAGAAGCTGTTAACAAGTACACTTTACCACAGGAAGCAAACCAAAGAAGAGCAAGAAGCCGTCACAGGAGACGGACAGTGGAGCTACCAGAGTGGGGATGCAGGGTCCAGGAACTGTTATGGCGGAAGTTCCCTTCCTCCCAGCGTTTCCTTTGCTGGAGACGCCGTCTTCCTTTCAGTTCTACCCTGAGTGCAGCAAGTCTCTCTGGGGTAGGGTGTGCTTCCTGGGGGCCGGCTGTGACTCACTGCTGCTTCCCACTGGGTGAGCAGTTCTAATTCTGCAATCAGGAATGAGGAACCCCACAGCTCAGAGTTTAAAATGACACTACTTTATGAGTAATGAAGGTGACAGCATGGTGTCTCTCTACTGGCTCTTATTTCTCAAATAATCCAGATCTTGGCAAGCAAACCGAAAAGACCAGGAGCATCCACAGGGCTCTAGGGCTGACCGTGTGACTGCTGCTGCCTCCAGCCCTGGGGTGGCACTCTCTGCTGTGGCCCATGCGGGCAACGCTCTGACTCTGGAAGGTGACCAGCTGTCTCACAGCCACAGTGGTTTTCAGCCAAGGGCTGCTCTGTAGAGGCAGGGCTAGCTGCATGTCAGGCCTTAGGAAGAGTCAGCATGTGGGCCTCACCTGTCTGGAGCAGCCCCTGGCTGTAAGCAGGGTCAGTGGCTGCTACCTGATCCCAAACCAAGCACAGCTTCTCTTGAGCATGCACGGCTCAGGCAAAGTCTCCACTTTCAAGAAGAGTCCTCCCATAATTCAGCCTGTGGTCACAGAGGTGTTCTGCCAGGTCTGCGGGAGAACCCTGACCTCCCAGGCTAACAGGTTGCGGGAGGAGGTGTTGAACCTAGCAGTGCCACCTAGGCAGGGAGTAGTAGAGTCTCAGAAGCACAGGTGCTGGTCCATATAAATAAAGCCTCTTGGAATATAGCCACATCCATTTATTTACTCTTTCCTGTGGCTGCTTTCATGCTACAACTTCAGAGTTGAGTCGTTTCTACAGACCTTATGACCTGAAAAGCCTAAAGTATTTATTTATTCCCTGAACTTTCATAAATAAAGTCTGCCAACTCCTTGTCTACATACATACTCGTATCTTCTCCATCTTTATTTATTTATTTATTTATTTATTTTTTATGTAAAAGAGTATTTTAATTCTTGTCCTTGGGAACTATAAGATTATACATGATTTGGAAATGAGACGGTACCAAATGATGGCCAAAGAAGAGTCATCCATTCTACTCCTTCTCTTTTGCCTGGTCACTCAGAAATATAATATGATTGTTGTTGCCTGTCGCCTCACATTATTTTTATCCATATATTCACCATAGTCTGTTTTCCCTTCCACATAAATTCGAGACCCCTTTCTCACATACTGATACGCCACATCTCTGAGGCCTGGCCGGAATACTGATATTCTGTTCCACGTTGTCTTTTGACTGATATCGCCGATTTGGTAAACTTCATTTTCCCCTCATTGCCACATCTCATTTGTTGCTAGAGAAACTATTGTGACTGGATTTTTTCCTTCCGCCTGTCTCAAGACAGGGTCCTGACCCACTCGCCCAAGTAACTGCACACGATTCAGGGATCTTTCAAGAACCAAACTGGCAGCTGTTTCAGATGCATATCTTACAAACTGATGAAGTACCTGTAATATCGGTCTTCGAAACATGGCTTCTATTTTCTTTTCTTACAGTCTAATCTTTAGGCTGTTTCTGACGCTCTAACCCGGCCAGCCCGGCCACTCAGGGGATCTCTTTTTTTATTTTTTAAAGAGATGCCAGTCTCGCTGAGTTAAGAAGGTTGGAGTGCACTTACTCTTCTCAGGCGTGATCATAGCACAGCAGAGCCCCAAACTCCTGGACTCAAGACACCCTCCCACCTCAGCCTCCCAAGTAGCTGGGACTACAGTGTGTCGCCATGCCTAGATCTTCTCCACCTTTGAAAAATAATCTTGATCCTACTTCTTCCTTTAGCTACCACTTTATCCATCCATCCATCCATCCATCCATCCTATTCCATTTCTCAAAACGAGGTGTTTTTGTTTTTGTTTTGTTTTGTTTATGTGGCTGGTCATGTGGAGCGGAAAGACTGGAGAAGGAAGGAAGAAACCCTGATATTGTGACCAATTAGGTGTAAACACTGCTGCACCTGACTAGCCACAGAAATAGTGTCTTCTGTAATGCTAGCACAATCCTAGCACTTTGGGAGGCCGAGGCAGGCACACTGCCTGAGCTCAAGAGTTCAAGACCAGCCTGGCCAACAATGGCAAAAGCCCCGTCCCTTCTACAAATACAAAAAATTAGCTAGGCATGGTGATGTGCCCCTGTAGTCCCAGCTACTCAGGAAGCTGAGGCACGAGAACTGCTTGAACCCAAGAGGCAGTGGTTGCAGTGAGCCAAGATCATGCCACTGCACTCCAGTCTGGGTGACAGAGACTTTGTCTCAAAAAAAAAAAAAAAAAAAAGCCTTAATGTGTTTTTAAAAATTTATTTTTTTGAATAAAAATAGAGACGGGGGCCAGGTGCAGTGGCTCCCACCTGTCATCCCAGCACTTTCAGAGGCCAAGGCGGTGGATCACCTGAGGTCAGGAGTTCGAGACCAGCCTGGCCAACGTGGTGAAACCCCGTCTCTACTAAAAATACAAAAATTAGCTGGGTATGACAATGCATGTCTGTAATCCCAGCTACTCAGAAGGCTGAGGCAGGAGAATCGTTTGAACCCGGGAGGCAGAGGCTGCAGTGAGCCAAGGTTGTGCCATTGCACTCCAGCCTGGGCGACAGAGCCAGACTCCGTCTCAAAAATAAATAAATGAAGATAGGGTCTCACTATATTGCCCAGGCTGGTCTTCAACTCCTGGGCTTCAGTGATCCTTCCACCTCAGCCTCCCAAAGTGCTGGGATTCCAGTGTGAGCCACTACACTTGACTTTAATGTTTTTTATACAAGTGATATGTGCACATGCTTTAGAAACTCAGACAGATGTCAGGGCTGGTGAGGAAAGGCCCTCCAACATCCCAAGTCATGATCCTCAGAGGAAAACTCAGACACATGACAGGGCTGGTAAGGAAAGGCCCCCCACATCCCAAATCATCACCCTCAGAGGCAATCACTGGATTCTTTCAGCAGTTTTCTCTAATGTTAATGTCCATGTTTCTAAATAATACACATACATTTCTTCTTCCCTTATCAATTTTAGACATTATGAACTGACTTCCTACAATGGAAGGCAAAGCTTTCCCACCACCCAACTTCCCTCTCCCTTTCCCTCCTCCAAAGTTATAGGGTAATTTAAATGGATATCCTGTGTTTACCTCATAGGAGTAAGTTAAGCACTGCTTACAGCTGAGCTGGTTTGTTTATTCCGGGCGTCTCTGCTTACTTATGTAAGTCTCCCCAAGGTTCATAGTCCTCTTGTTCTGTTCGCTTGGTTCTGTACTTATCTACTACTGATCTCTCCCAAACTCTGAGACTCTCCTGGCTCACTGACGCTACTCTGGTATTCCTGTCCTGATCCAGAAGATCCGTCCCCACTCTCCAGCCCCCATACCTGTCTCTCAGCTCTAATTTGTCACCAAACTGGGCCACATTTGGGAGTGGGAGGAATGGGGGCTGTCAACAGTGCTGCTGACACAGCAGGTGTGACCAGCACACCAGAGACCACAGCAGCCGCTGGCTGTAGCCGCCCCATCATCAGCCCTCAGCTCCCTGCCGGCAAGGCCCCACTCAGGCTGGAACTCTCTTCCCCATGCCAGCTCGGCTCCCCTTGTCTGAGAGGACCTGCCTGATCACTCCTGACCACCCCCTGCCACAGGGACACCCTGGGTCCCTATCCTGCTTTATTTCCCTTCTAAGACAAAAGCTAGCAAAGAATTTCTGTAAATGGCCAGATAGAAATTATTTCTGATGGCCCCTGCTGGATCTGCTCAACACTGCATGAGATGTAGATTAGTGTGGCTGTGTCTAACGAGACTTTATTGGTGGGCACTGAAATGTGAAATTCACGTCTTTTTCACGCATGTAACAAAATATTCTTCCTTTGATTTTTTTTTTCCCCCAACCATTTAAAAAGGTAAAACCAGCTGGGTACAGTGGCTTACACCTATAATCCCAGCACTTTGGGAGGCCAAGGTGGGTGGATCACTTGAGCCCAAGAGTTTGAAACCAGCCTGGGCAACATGGCAAAATCCCGTCTCTACAAAAAAAAAAACAAATTAGCCGGGCACCTGTGATGCCAGCTACTCGGGAGGCTAAGGCAAGAGGATCACTTGGGACTGGGAGGCAGAGACTGCACTGAGCCGAGATCATGCCACTGCACTCCAGCCTGAGTGGTAGAGTGAGACCCTGTCTCCAAAACCTAAACTAAAAAGCCAGGCACAGTGGCTCACGCCTGTAATCCCAGCACTTTGGGAGGCCAAGGTGGGCGAATCACTTGAGGTCAGGCATTTGAGACCAGCCTGGCCAACATGGTAAAACCCCGTATCTAAAAACAAAAAATTAATTTAAAAAAATAATAAAATAAAAATTAAGTATGTAAAATCATTCTTCGCTCACAGGCCACACAGAAACAGGACATGACCTGCAGGATGAGGTTTGCTGACCCATATGTATCGCCCACTTCCTGGTGAGGCGTCAATGGAGACACTGTGGGCCACGTGCTCTTCTCAGAGCTGCACCGAAGGAGCTGGGGAGCTGGCTCCGCCCCATCCTCCCTCTCACGCCAGACCCATCTTTGCTTACCCTCTGTTCTGACCCAAGGCCCTGCGGCTCCAGCCGTCTCGCTACCCTGCCCCTTCCCTCTGTGTCATCTCCCAGCATCCTGGCCAGGGCTGAATGGACATTTCAGGAAAAACCTTGAGAACAGACGGTACTACGAATGACAACGATGTATTTCCTTCAAGCTTAAGACCCTAAACTGAAGCACTTCCCAGGATCGCGGGGTCAGATACTGCACATCTCTCCTGCCGGGCTGTGTTGCAGGCCTGGAGCCAACCCTGCTGACAGTGCGGCCACATCTCTATCATGGGATCAATCTTTTTTCCCAACATATTGCCACTCAAAACACTCTGACCTGTACCAACCTAAAATTAACTTTACTTATAACTCAGAATTAGAAAATGCAGGCACAAGACAGTAAAAATTCCTTTTCCTTTAAGACAGAGTCTCACTCTGTCACCCAGGCTGGAGTGTAGTGGCACAATCATGGCTCACTGCAGCCTCAACCTCTCAAGTTCAAGCAATCCTCCTACCTCAGCCTCCCATGTAGCTGGAACCACAGGTGTACGACACCATGTCTGGTTAATTTCTAAAAGAATTTTTTAGGCTGGGCACAGTGGCTCACACCTGTAATCCCAGCACTTTGGGAGGCCAAGGCGGGCAGATCACAAGGTCTAGAGATCGAGACCATCCTGGTCAACATGGTGAAACCTCGTCTCCATTAAAAATACAAAATTTAGCTAGGTGTGGTGGTGCGTGCCTGTAGTCCCAGCTACTTGAGAGGCTGAGACAGGAGAATTGTTTGAACCCAGGAGGCAGAGGTTGCAGTGAGCCAAGATCACGCCACTGTACTCCAGCCTGGTGCCTGACGACAGAACAAGACTTTGTCTCAAAAAAATAAATAAATAAATAAATTTTTTTTTTTTAATAGAGAGAGGGTCTTGCTAAGTTGCCCACTTTAGGGGGCTGAGGTGGGTGGATTAATTGAGCCCCTGGTCTCAAATTCCTGAGCTCAATTAATCCACCCATCTCAGCCCCCCAAAGTGCTGTGATTACAGGTGTGAGCCACTGCACCCAACCTCCAAGCTCTAAAACATCATACCCCATGGGAATGCCCTCCTCACTTCTCAGATGGAGTGGACTTTTAAGGCTTGCTTCTTCCTCAGAAAGCCCCAAGTCTTGTCATCCTCAGACACTGTCTGCGGTATCCCCACAGTACTGCCTGGCATACTGGCCCATCAAAGCTTTGGTACATACTTGAAGCGGACCTTCTCCTCCATGTCCAGGGGTGGATCCTGTGTGATGAGGCTCACCAGCTCTTCCATGCACTGTTGCCTGCACAGGAAGTCCAGCAGCTTCTGGTTCTGAGCCTTACACTCCTGCAAGATGTCATCTTCATCCATTAACTCCTGCAGCGTCACATGCTCCTTGTCCAGCAGCTTGTCAACATGGGACGTGGTGTTCAAGTCAAACTTCCAGAACATCGTGACGGCCACGGAGCTGCAAGTGAGGGCAAAGGGGTCACTTTTCACCTCCTCAAATCCACCCTCAGCAGAACTAGACCCCAGTCCCAGAAGTCCAGCCCCAGCATGAACACACAAGATTCCCAGAGCACAGGATGGTGGTAGCTCTCCCCAGTAACCATTTTCATCAGACCGCTCCAGGTTGAAGTCACAAAGTTAGCACAGTCTTCCCAGCTGCTCAGCAGCTCTGAGGCTGCAACCCCCAGCTCCAGGACTCGCCTCTCCAGGGTCTCTTCTGGGCTGACCCCTTCTCCCTTGCTCTCCTTCCCCACACTGTCCCCCATCCACCAGAGTGCTCTATACGCCCCTCAATGCTCTTGCTTGCTCTGTAGTTGTTGGGCGAAAGCAGCCAGGTGTCTCCCGTGACTCAGGGACACCTTCCATCCTGAGTGAACACTGGACATCTCCCCGCCGAAAGTCACACGTTTGTTTGTGAGCAAACTCAGCAAGTCAAACTCAAGACAGCTGATGCTGCTTGACCCTGCGCTCACTCCTCTGCCACCCCCAGCCACCCGGCCCCTCCAGTCATCGTCCCCATCTTCTGGAATCACACTCAGGGTTATCTCTGAAGCAGGCACCTCCTCCCACATACACCAGCTAGGCACAAGGTCTTGCCACAGCCACCTGAGGAATCACCACCGATCCAGCCCCTCCTCTGCTTCCCAAACATCCCAGCTCTGGCTGGCTTTGCCTAGACACACAAGGTTTGTCCTCCCTAGGGTCTCATGTCATTCCGTAGGCCAGGGCTGGTCAGCAACAAAGTTTTCATTATTGTGATAGAGAAGACATAAAGCCTCCATCTTTAACAAAGTTCAAACTTTATTGTGAGATTATAAATCTTTTCAATTTTTTTTTTTTTTTTTGAGACGGAGTTTCGCTCTTGTTACCCAGGCTGGAGTGCAATGGTGCGATCTCGGCTCACCGCAACCTCCGCCTCCTGGGTTCAAGCAATTCTCCTGCCTCAGCCTCCTGAGTAGCTGGGATTACAGGCACGTGCCACCATGCCCAGCTAATTTTTGTATTTTTAGTAGAGACGGGGTTTCACCATGTTGACCAGGATGGTCTCGATCTCTTGACCTCGTGATCCA
>PVKV010028044.1:0-25535 GCA_004027835.1 Alouatta palliata | reverse complement strand
CCAACAGTGTAAGAGTGTTCCTATTTCTCCACATCCCCTCCAGCATCTTTTGTCTCCAGATTTTTTAATGATCGCCATTCTAACTGGCGTGAGGTGGTATCTCAATGTAGTTTTGATTTGCATTTCTCTAATGACCAGTGACGATGAGCATTTTTTCATATGTTTGTTGGCTTCATGTATGTCTTCTTTTGTAAAGTGTGTGTTCATATCCTTCGCCCACTTTTGAATGGGCTTGTTTGTTTTTTTTTTTTGTAAATCTGTTTCAGTTCTTTGTAGATTCTGGATATTAGCCCTTTGTCAGATGGGTAGACTGCAAAAATTTTTTCCCGTTCTGTTGGTTGCCGATTCACTCTAATGACTGTTTCTTTTGCTGATGCACAATTTTTTTTATCTACTCATTGAATGATGGGCATTTGGTTGGTTTCACATTTTTGCAATTGCAAATTGTGCTGCTAGAAACGTGTCTACAAGTATTTTCTTTTGTATAATTACTTCTTTTCCTCTGGGTAGACACCCAGTAGTGAGATTGCTGGATCATATGGTAGTTCTACTTTTAGTTCTTTAAGGAATCTCCACACTTTTCCATAGTGGCTGTACTAGTTTACATTTCCACCAGCAGTGTAGAAGTGTTCCCTGTTTATCACATTCATGCCAACATCTATAATTTCTTGATTATGGCCGTTCTTGTAGGGGTAAGGTGGTATTGCATTGTGGTTTTGATTTGCATTTCCCTAATCACTAATGATGTTGAGCATTTTTCATATGCTTGTTGGCCATTTGTATATCTTCTTTTGAGAGTTGTCTATTCATGTCCTTAGCCCACTTTTTGATGCGATTGTTTGTTCTTTTCTTGATAATTTGAGTTCATTGTAGATTCTAGATATTAGTCTTTGTCAGATGTATAGTGAATCTACTAAATATTTAAAGAGGAACTGATGCCAATCTTATTCATGCTATTTTGAAAAAAGAAGAGAAGGGAATACATCCAAACTAATTATATGAGGCCAGTATTACCTGATACCAAAATCAGACAAAGGCACATAAAAAAAAAATCACTACAGGCCAATATATTTGATGAAAATTGATACAAAAATCTTCAAGAAAATACCAGCAAACTAAATTCAACAATACATTAAAAAGATAATTCATGATGACCAAGTGGGATTTATCCCAGGGATGTGAGGATGGTTCTACATTCACAAATCAGTCAATGTGGTACATTATAACAACAGAATGAAGAACAAAAACCATGTAATCCGTTATATGAATGCTGAAAAAGCATTTCATAAAACTCAACATCCCTTCTTGACAAAAACCCCTAAAAGTAACTGGGTGTAGAAGGAACATACCTCAACACAATCAAAGATATGTATGACAGACCCATAGCTAGCATCATATTGAATGGAAAAAACTGAAAGCCTTTCCTCTAAGATCTGGAACATGACAAGGATGCCCATTCTCACCACCATTATTCAACATAGTATTGAAAGTCTTAGCTAGAGAAATCAGATGAGAAAGAAATAAAAGCCATCCAAACTGGAAAGGAATAAATCAAATTATCCTTATTTGCAGATAATATGATCTTATATTTTAAAAAACCTAAAGACTCTACCAAAAAACTACTAGAAGAGATAAACAAATTCAGTAAAGTTGCAAGATACAAAATCAACATACAAAAATCAGTAGCATTTTCATATGCCAACAGTGAACAATCTGAAAAAGAAATCAAGAAAGTAATTTCATTGACAATAGTTACAAATAAAATAAAATATACTAGGAATTAACCAAAGAAGTGAAAGATCTCTATAATGAAAATGAGAAAGCATTGATATAAGGAATTGAAGAGGACACACAAGAAATGAAAAGATACTCCATGTTCATGGATTGAAGAATTAATATTGCTAAAATGTCCATATTAACCAAAGCAATAGACAGATTTAATGCAATCCCTATCCAAATACCAATGGCATTATTCACAGAAATAGAAAAAACAATTCCAAAATTTATATAGAACCACAGAAGAGCCTGAATAGCCAAAGCTATCCTATGCAAAAGGGACAAAACTGGAAGGATCACATTACCTGACTTTAAATCATACTATAAAGCTATAGTAACCAAAACGTCATGGTACTGACATAAAAACAAACATAGATCAGTGGAACAGAACAGAGAACCCAGAGATAAATCCATACATCTACAGTGAACTTATTTTTGACAAAGATGCCCAGAACATACATTCAATAAACAGTGCTGGGAAAACTGGATATCCATATGCAAGAAAATGAGACTAGACCCTATCTCTTACCATATAAAAAAATCAAATAAAAATGGATTAAAGACTTAAATCTAAGACCTCAAACTATGAAAATACTTAGAGAACATTGGGGAAACTTTCTAGGACATTGGACCGGGTAAAGATTTCTTAAGCAGTACCTCACAAACACAGGCAACCAAAGCAAAAATGGACAAATGGGATCACATCAAGTTAAAAAGCTACTGAACAGCAAAGGAAACAATGAACAAAATGAAGAGACAACCCACAGAATGGGAGAAAACATTTGCAAACTGTCCATCTGACAAGTGATTAATAACCAGAATATAGAAGGAGCTCAAACTACTCCATGGGAAAAAATCTTATAATCTGAATTAAAAAAGATCTCAATAGACATTTCTTAAAAGAAGACATATAGATAGAAAACAAGTGCTCAACATCATTGATCATCACAGAAATGCAAATCAAAACTACAGCAAGACACCATCTCACTTCAGTTAGAATGGCTTTTATCTCAAAGTCAGGCAATCACAAATGCTGGCGAAGATATGGAGAAAAGGGAGTTCTGATACACTGTTGATGGTAGTGTAAATTCATAAAATCACTATTGAGAAGTTTGGTGATTCCTCAAAAAAGTAAAAATAGAGCTTCCATATGATTCAGCAATCCCACTGCTGAACCCCCCAAAAAGGAAAGCAGTATATTGAAGAGATATCTGTACTTCCATGTTAATTGCAGCACTATTCAAAAGAGCCAAGATTGGGAAGCAATCTAAGGGTCCATTAACTGATGAATGGATAAAGATAATGTGGTACATATACAGAGTGGAGTACTAATCAGCCATGAAAAAGAATGAGATCCTGTCATTTGCAACAATATGAATGGAACTGTTTGATTTATTTGATGAAAATTATCTCATAAGTCAAACTCAACCTTAGATAGTTTCATTATGTTAAATGAAATAAGCCGGGCACGGAAGAACAAACTACATATCTTCTAATTTATTTGTGGGAGCTAAAAATGAAAATAATTGAACTCATAGACATAGGGAGTAGAGGTTGGTTACCAGAGGCTGGAAAGGGTAGTTGGCGAGTGGGCAGGGTGGAAGTGGGGATGGTTAGTGGGTACAAAAAATAGAAAGAATGAATAAGACCCAGTATTTGCTAGCACAACAGGGTGACTATAATAAAATAATTTGTGTACATTTAAAAATAACTAAAAGAGTATAATTGAATTGTTTGTAACACAAAGGATAAATGCTTGATATGATGGATATCCTGTTTACCCTGATATGATTATTATTCATTGTATGCCTGTATCAAAATATTTCATGTAACGCGTAAATACAGACACCTACTATCTACCTACAAAAATTAACAATAAAACAAAAAAATAAAATAGAGCAGAACCAGCAATGACTTAAGATACAGATGGCAAAGGAGGAGCAGGGGAATGACTGTCTGCCCTTCCACCTATTTCTACTCCAGCATCCTATTTCAGTTCTTTCCATCTTGGACCCAAATGACTCATAGATCCCTCTGCCGACTCCTTAGCTGATGCTTTGTTCCATTGTTTTCATATACACCAAAGCTCCACTATATGGGATCTTGTATTCTCAGCAGTCCAAAATGTAAATGTCTTATTTAAAATTTAGAATAAATATTGGACTCAGCAGCTGTCCAAAAATTCTAGAAGCTCTAATCCTTAAGGTCTGAAAAAGAAAGCCCATCTCGTTCAAGGCCATCCTAGAATTTTCTAAGTTTTTAGGTGATTTGCTGCCTTCCTGGAGTAGAGGAAGTACTTATGTATTTGCAGAATCAAGTTCAATTGAATTTCCCCACTCAGCAACACTCTTGGGAATGGCACCACCCCATAGTGTTAGCTGAAAGGTCAGGCCAAGACTGACATGTTGGTTTCTCCAGACATGTCTTTTTTCCCAGACAGGAAAGCACATTTATAGCTGATGATCTGAGCCAAATATATGCTCTCTTGAGAATTTAAGCTGATGGTTTCTGAGGGTCTTAATAATTTAGTTGTCAGGAACAAAAGGATCAGCACATGTGAAAATGGAGTCTGTGACAGCTAAAGCTATAGGCAGAGAGAAGTGGTAAGGGGCAGGGGAGGCTGTAATCCTGGAACCGTCAGAGGAAGCTGTTTTGCATGGAGAAAAGGTGCAGGGAGAAGCAAATGGGAAAGCATCACTCTTGAAACATAAAGGTTTCCTGTTCTCAGAGGTTTGGCTTGACTTTACCCTTCTTCTTACGAAAATCTGCAGTGTCCTTTCAGTACCTTTTCTTTCCTTAAACTAGTTTGTATGGGTTTCTGTTTTTTACGTGTATTTGAAGAATATACCTATAATTTCTTCTTTGGTGGAATAAGATTCCATTAAATGAAGGAGACACTATTGACGTGTTATATCTCTTTAAATGACAATATAAAATCATTGCAACCACATTCCAACTATGTTATTCTTGCATTATTATTCATGTTTCCAAATAGAAAAATTTGTAGGACTGATAGTAAAATATTTTTAAAATAAAAGTCTGTATTATCTCTGAAGTTAGTACAGTTATCTTACATTGCTTTTATATACTTGTTAGTCCCATTACTGATCACAATTTTTCCAAACATGAAACCTCTAATAACATAATTAGGATAGGAAGGATGTAAGTGGATTTTCTATATTTTTATCAGGAAAATCTGAATGTTCTATAGGGGTCCATCAGTAATGTGTTTAGTGAAAAGGCCACAAAATTGTGATTATGTGACAACTTCCTTGTTCTTGTGAGCCTTTCGGGTTTACCACAGATATAATCACCTCCTTGATTTATTTGATGAAAATTACCTTATAAGCCAAACTCAACCTTAGACAGTTCATCAGAGTGGATCCAGGGATGCTGCAAAGTAAGCACTGGTTGTAAGAGAAGGGGTTGCCACCACAGCTCGGGGTTAGCACCTGCCTGAGATGAACAACGAAGGCGGAGAGGCCTCAATAAATGTCAAAAGAAATGCCATCATTAGGGTCATAGAATTTTGTTTGGTTTTGTATCATTAAAAAGTCCTCTCTACAATAGAAATAAGGATATTTAGAAGGAAAAGACTTGTTTTGAACTCTGTGAGTTGAGGGTGTCTTCCTTGAGTGGGTTTGAATATTCCCTGTGCTGACCCAGACCTCTGTCTGAATCAGCGACCCTTGGAAACTTGAGGTGGTTAAAGTGTAGGGTAAGTGGTACAAACCTCCAGTATCTTACCCCTTAAAAAATGAGTGGAGTGGCCAGGTGCGGTGGCTCACACCTGTAATCCCAACACTGTGAGAGGCCGAGGCAGGTGGATCACCTGAGGTCAAGAGTTCAAGACCAATATGGTGAAAACCCGTCTCTACTAAAAATACAAAAAATTAGCTGTGTGTGGTAGCAGGCATCTTAATCCCAGCTACTTGGGAGTCTGAGGGAGGAGAATCGCAGAGGTTGCGGTGAGCCCACACTGCGCCATTGCACTCCAGCCTGGGCAAGAAGAGCAAAACTCCGTCTAAAAAAAAAAAAAAGTGGAGCTTTATTTTGGGGAAAAGAGGGATTGAGACTGGATGATAGAAGTGTCTAGGGCTACTCTTGGGTTAGGCAAAGAACGTTTATAGGTCACAGCTCAGCAAGATGGGAATGTGTAGGGGCATGAGATGTATTGAGGAGATGGGAATTGAAGGGACAAGAGAAATCCTCCTTTCTCATATAACCCCTTCATTCTCCCCTCCTCCTGCTCTCTTCTGCTTGTTTTACTAAGTAACAATGAAGAATTATTGTGTATTGAGCACGGTCTACACCCCAGGCTCTGCTTTGGGCAATCATGTACAATTCCTAACCAATTCACCCAACAGTCCTGAGAAGATTAGATGAGTATGCCTGGAAAAATGGTCTAATTAGTGTGAACTCTCAGGACATGAGTGAAAACCAGACATGGTGATTGTGGGTTCAGAAAAAGAATATCCACTAGAAGGACTTGGAAATAAGATATAGAGAGGTTTTCATTTGCTGTGCCTGGGCACATTTATTTTTTATAATTTATACTGAATTTATTATTTATTTCCCAAATATTTTTTCGAAAGACAGGCAGACATAGAATAAGTTTCTAAAAACCTGTTTACTTGAAGCATTATTTCACTAATTCACCCTAGCAAACATCAAATTTGGGAGCTTTACGAGAATCATCAGTCATGTATTACAAGTGGTTCTCAGGGACTGTAGTTACAGAATGTTCTACATGAATCCAATTTGTTTTCTGCATTCTAGGGTGCTGGACTGTTGATAATTACTTTTATGCTAACTTTTCACCAAAAGACATGTATGGTATTCCTTTGCGTATAGTATGAATAAACTATTTGACTATAGGAGTTAGTTATTAATTTAGTCTATCTGCTTTAAGGAGACTTATCTTTTCTTGAGAGGGATCAACTTTTGCCTCTACAGTATTACAAATTGTTTCTCTTGAGTGCATCTGGTATATTGAAGTACTCAATTTGCTTTACGATATGCTTTTAGAAGTCGAACGAATTTTATGGGAGAGTTCCAGGTTTTTTATTCAAATTAAAAGTAACTTACTTGGTATAAATTACTGTGTGATAATGTTAGCTCATCATTTACACTCTTATTTATGGTTTTTATTTCCTTTAGTTTTATTTAGTGTTCTGAAATAATCCTAGAAAAATTAATGTGCTTTGTTGAGAGAATTAATTAAGCACCCAATAAAATTTACTTTTATTTTAGAGAACAGATATTCTAGTTGTTTATTTTGCATTGAGAGAAATTGATGAATGATACGGTGAAATATGCTTGGATTTTTTTGAATAAAAAAATAAGGTTAGTGTTCCTCACAAAGCCTTAACATTTATCACATATAGAGAAAATTATTGTATAACAATGTGGTTTGTTATTTTATGGATTATATGTTATTTGGAAAGCGGACAGATAGATGAATAACATTATTTCTGTGTCAGAAATACTAAAACTAAATATAAACACAAATGAATTAACTCTATGTAATTCAAAAGGAATCAGCCATGAAAGTTACATTAGATATTCTAACTTGAATTGCTTCATTTTACTCTTTAAATAAATGCTTAGTGTTTTTGTAGCATCAAAGTGGCAAAAATAAAATTTGAATTAATATTTCTAGGGCCTGTGGCAGGTCTAGAAAACAACCCTAGCACACAAGGCAGAAATTGTAGGTCATTTAGGGAAATAGAGTTGAGGAAGTCAGGCTTCAAGGTCATAATAGTGGTCGTATCTGAGATTCAAAGCTAGCAATTTTATAAACAGCATCATAACTGATCTTCTTTTATACCCCTTCAAAACTCTGTATGTATAGCAAGCTCATTCTGATTATATGAGGATCTGCAATTAGAATAAAGATAGTTACAACTTTTTTTGTAATGCAATTAAAAATGAAAGCAATTAAACAATTTTGTTTGCTTTATTAATTATAAGTTAGTACTCAGAGTTTTATTCAGATATGCTTACTTCCTTATAACTTTTACTATACTAGACATTTTATCTAGAAATAAAGGTAAAAAGTATACTTTTTTTTTTGCCAGAATTCAAGCTGTTGTTATAAATTGTCATATGCTACCTGTCAGTATAGTGATTTTTATGTTTTAATTCAAATACTTTTCAGCTGGTAATGCCAAAGTTTAATAAGAATTTGCACAGCATTTATATGCCAAGAGCTGTATGGAATTACAAATTGGGAGATTGTAATCTGGTGGGGAGAGACCCATATATACTGACTATAGGAAAGGTATAAGTAAAACAAGTAAGAGAAGTAAAAAAAAAAATTACAACTATTAAGAAATGTAGCATTCATTTTGACTGAGGCTCTGGAGGAGAGGCAATATCCAGAAGAGCATCTTAGAGAGACTAATGTTCAAACAAGACCTTGAAAGATAATTGAGACGGATGTGGGAACATAACATAAGTTAAAGTGTAGCCACTGGCAAACCCCAGATATACTCAGAAGCATCAAATAATCCAGTTTTAGGGGAAATGGATTTTAGGGGAAATTACTCTTTACTAAAAAAGTAAATTGAGACCGGATCATGGACAGCATTGAAGGTTGTGCTATGGAATCTAGACTTCATTCTGTGGATTATGGGGATTCTCTGAAAGTTTTTGAGTATAGGAATAATTTTAAGAACAACAACTCTGCTGACAATAGGAAAAATGTACATGTGACAGGAGAGAGGGAGGAAAGTAGGGACCAGGCCAAGAGAAATATATTTTTTTCTTTTTTCTTATACTTTTTTTTTTCTTTTTAATTTTACTTTAAGTTCTGGGGTACATTTGCAGATCTTGCCAGATTGTTAGATAGGTATACACATGCCATGGTGTTTTGCTGCCTCCATCCCTCTGTCACGTACATTAGGTATTTCTCCTAATGTTATCCCTCCTCAATCTCCCCACTCCCTGCTATCCCTCCCATAGCTCCCCACCCCCCAACAGACCCCAGTGTGTGATGTTCCCCTCCCTGTGTCCATGTGTTCTCATTGTTCAATACCAACTTATGAGTGAGAACATGTGGTGTTTGGTTTTCTGTTCTTGTGTCAGTTTGCTGAGAATGATGGTTTCCAGATTCATCCACGTCCCTGCAAAGGACATGAATGCATCCTTTTTATGGCTGTATAGTATTCCATGGTATATATGTGCACATTTTCTTTATCCAGTCTATCTTTGATGGACATCTGAGTTGGTTCCAAGTCTTTGCTATTGTAAATAGTGCCACAATGAACATACTTGTGCATATGTCTTTATAATAGATCAACTTGTAATCCTTTGGGTATATATTCAGTAATGGAATTTCTGGGTCAAATGATATTTCTGTTTCTAGATCCTTGAGGAATTGCCACACTGTTTTCCACAATGGTTGAACTAATTTACACTCCCACCAACAGTATAAAAGATTTCTTAGGAAAATACAGGTAGTTCAGAGACCATGGACTAAGTTGAGACTCATGATAAGAAAGAATTTCTGAGTAATGTAACTGGTGACTCATGGCTGATTGACCAGGGAAGGGGAAAGAGAAAAGTGGAGTCAAAACTTTCTCCTCTCAATGTTTGGACTTAGTTACTAGAAGAATAGTGATGCTATTCGCCAAAGTCAAGAATGTTGGAAGGCAACTGGGGATGATACAATTCTTTTTTGGTCATGTTATATGAGGATTAGTGAGATGTTCTTGTGGGGAAATCAAGCTCAAGAGTTGTGGTGGAAGTAAGAGTTATAAAGGTCTGTATATGTTGTGTCTTCATACATTTGAAGGAAACACATATGTGGAGCAATTGCAGGAGAAGAAAGGCAAAGAGATGACAGAACAGGGTCATGAGAAGAAACAGATTAAAGAAGGAAGGAATGGTAAACAGTGTTGGATGCTATAGATTAGAGAAGTGGATTGAAAATTGAGAATTCTTTGACTTTGCTGATTAATGGATCATTGGTGACTTTCAAGACAGTGACTTCTAGATAAGCAAGAATATTCAATTGAAATAGCGTCAAAACT
This sequence comes from Alouatta palliata, assembly GCA_004027835.1. Lineage (NCBI taxonomy): Eukaryota > Metazoa > Chordata > Mammalia > Primates > Atelidae > Alouatta > Alouatta palliata. The sequence goes on along the minus strand of PVKV010028044.1, from coordinate 15,723 downwards.
TAGGATAATACATATGTTCTAGAACCTTTTTTTTTCCTGAAAAAGATGAAGAAGAACAGGTTTGGTACCTCTTTTTTTGTCCTACACTGTGGTTCTTTATTCCTGACACCATTGTAGAGGTATGGATTACGGGGGTTGAAGTTCCAGCTCTTCTACTTGTATGTTCCTGCTCATGTTATTTAAATCCCTAAAACCAAAGTTTCTTCATCTACTACAGAAAAATAATATATTTACCTCTTAGATTGTCAGGAATGAGCTAAGACATGGGAAAGTATTTCATAAGCTATAAAGTACTTCTGTACAGTTGCTGTTACAATATCTGTATTGACTTTTGATGAAGTGGTAAACAATTTAAAAAATGGTAATCTGTTTCTTGTTATTGCTTCACTGAGTCTCTCTCTTTCTATCTCTTTCAATCTCTCTCTCTCTCTCTGTCTCTCTGTCGCTTGCTCTTGCTCTCCCGCTCTTTCATTTTTTTACTTTGGATTTGTTACAAAATAAACCTTGGTGTTGTGCTTCTTGTCCCTTCTTTCTCCCTAGGTCTCCTCATTGTTAATTTTCGTCCTTCATCTTTTAAACTTTCATTCCTGTTTTCTCCTTCAGCTTCTTTCTGTTTCTCAATCACAGTTTTATTAGTGTATCTGTAAATATTTATTGAGAACCTGCTATGTGCTAGGAACTCTTGGGATGCGGGTACAGCCTGCTATTCCGTAGCCTTTGTATTTATGTGTGTTTACCCAGACAATTTTGTGAGAATTTGCACTTACCTCTCTGGATTAATGTATCTCACTCTGATAATACTCATTATTCATATTCTGGACCTCAGTGTAATTCAGATTTATTATCCTCCGACGCATTTCATTTTGTACAAACTCTGATCAGTTTAATCAGAATTAGCAGAGATATATAAAAAACATTTTGAAGAGTATGCAGAAACTTTTGAATATTGTTTACGTAGTCATTTCCACTAGATTGGGATAAACACAGCTCCCTGTATGTGTTTTTCAGCATTTGAGGGGAGAAAAGTTTTCCAAAATATATATATTTCAATTTAGAGGTTGTCAAACACCCATGTCTCTCCTCTGTCCCAGACATATGCCCCTACTCCCTGCCCCTGCTGCTCTGTATTGAAGAATGCTATATATATATATACACATACATACACACACACATACATACACACAAACACACGCATACACACATATATATATGTATATATATATATATATATATATATATATTTTTTTTTTTTAACAGAGTCTCGCTCTGTCACCAGGTGCCAGGCTGGAGTGCAGTGGCGCGATCTCGGCTCACTGCAACCTCTGCCTCCTGGGTTCAGGCAATTCTCCTGCCTCAGCCTCCTGAGTAGCTGGGACTACAGGCGTTCACCACCAAGCCCAGCTAATTTTTGTATTTTTAGTAGAGACAGGGTTTCACTATGTTGGCCAGGATGGTCTCGATTTCATAACCTTGTGATCCACCTGCCTCGGCCTTCCAAAGTGCTGAGATTATAGGCGTGAGCCACCGCACCTGGCCAGAATGTTCTGTATTTAAGATCATATCTTGATGGGAACTTGCCAGATTCTTCAGTTAACATGCCATCTTCATTTCACTAGACTAGATAACTTATTGTCTCTTCTTTATTGCCAGGATATTCAATATTTATCATTTTTGTTCTGGTCATATTCACAAAACGTTTTTTCCTGACACATTCTCAAGTGCATCAGAATTAGTAAAAAAACAAAACATAACAACAACAAAAAATCTTTGAAAATCATTGATCTATTGGATGGAGACAAAAGGACATATGTATGGCAGTGGGCATAAATCTATAATTTGACTTCTATAATGAACAATTCCTGAAATTATATATATCAACATTTAATAAATGTTAATATTATAAGTGTAGTCTTCAAATTTTGTAACCTAATGCAACACCAGCCTTTAAAAAAATCTGTAAAATGGCAGGGCACGGTAGCTCACACCTGTAATCCCAGCACTTAAAGAGGCCGAGGCGGGCGAATCATGAGGTCAAGAGGTTGAGACCATCCTGGCCGACACAGTGAAACCCTGTCTCTACTAAAAATACAAAAATTAGCTGGACATGGTGGTGCATGCCTGTAGTCCTAGCTACTCAGGAGGCTGAGGTAGAAGATTCACTTGAACCTGGTGAGGAACTCTGTTAACTTCTCTTCCCAGGTCCACAAGGGGTATGGTTTCAAAGGCAAGAACTTCCCAGCCACATGCCTGAACTGCCTTGATTCACTTCCCAATCTGGGGACTAGAGTTCTTTGTCTAACTATGGCACATGACCTGGCTAGGCAGACTGCCCAGGTGAGCTTCCTTTGTTTAGAAAGCCTGGGAAAAGCTCTGGGAGGACTGTGGGTAGGGCAGCCAATCTGATCTCAAAGTCAAAGATCAGTCACTCCAGAGGAAGTTTGGAAAAGCTCCTCTCACTGGAGGAGAACTTGAATGGGGTGGGAGTAACTTCCCAGTTGTCCCAACCATATGTTGAAAGACTATTTTACCCCTATTTGATTTTCTTGGCACCTTTGTCAAAAATTAATTGACCATAAGTGTTAGGGCTCACTTTTGGACTCTCAGTTCTGTTCCATTTATCTATATTTCTATTCTCATGATAATATCTTGTTTACTTAGCATTATATATAGCAAGTTTTTATTAATAAATTATGAAGTGTGAGTACTTCAAATTTGTTCTTTCTCAAAATTGTTTTGGCTATTTTCCTTTGAATTTCCATATGAATTTTAGGAATAGCTTGTCAATTTTTACAAAGAAGCTGAGATTCTGATAGAGTGTTAAATCTGGGGAGCATTGCCATATTAATGATATTAAATTCTGATCCATGAATATGGGATGTCTTTCCATTTATTTATATCTTCATAATTTCTTTCAAAATACTGTATAGTTTTCAGAGTATACATTTTGCTTATTGCAAAAAATTTATTCACAAGTATTTTATTGTTTTTCAGGCTATTGTAAATGAATTGTTTTTTTTTCATTTCTTTTAAATTTTCTTATTGGTTCTAAATAGAAATTAATTTATATATTAATCTTGTCCTGCGATCTTGCAGAACTTGTTTATTAGTTTTAGTAGTGGATTCCTTAGGATTTTCTATACGCAAGACCATGTCATTAGCAAATAGAGATAACTTTATTTCTTCCTTTCCAATTTGGATGATTTTTTATATTATCCTCTTGGTAATTGTCCTGGCAAGAATCTCCAGTGCAGTGCTGAACAGATGTGAAGAGAGCAAACATCCTTGCTTCTTCCTTATCTTAGGATCAGGGGGAAGTATTCATCCTTCACCATTAAGTATGATGCCCAGTAGCTTTGAGTTTTTATGGATGCCCTTTACCATGATGAGGATGTTCCTTTTTAATCCTAATTTGTTGAGTGCTTCTTTGCTTCCTTTGCCTAGAATGCTTCTTTGCTTCCTTTGCCCTTTCTTCTGCCTGGTGGCTTCCCTCTTATTCCCTAAGACCAGCTTAAATGTCTCCGCTTAATAGAGCTGATCCTCTCCTCTTTTCCACTACTGACTTGTAGGGTTATAAGTCATACAGGAATGGAATAGATTGACTCTGAGTCACTTTTTAAAAGCCTTTCTCAATTTGAAAAATGCCCAATTTTGAAATCAAGACAGTAAGATTATAGAGCCCCCATAGATTATTCCTTTCAACTTGTTCTAGTATTGATTTTCAAGCACAAAAACCCAGTGAACTGATACAAGCAGAAATGCAGTTGCCAAGTAAAAATTGACACACTCTTTGGATAGTAATCTACACATTTGCAAAAATCTAATAAAAATGTTTCCAGAAGATGACTAGATCTAAAATGATAAATATTCAATAACCTGGCAATAAGGAAGAGAATATGAGTTATCTGATCCAGTGAAATGAATTTTACATTAAGAGGCATGTTAATTGAAAGCTGAAGATTAATGATTTTACACACATAAGTTACAATTCACTTCTGCTACTTTTCAAGTAGCAAAAGTATTAGGTTTTTCCTTCACTTGGGCAGTTTAACTTTTAAATTTGTTTTACTGCCTTTCTTTTACTCACTCATTTACTTACTAACTTATCAATTCATTCGTTTAATTTTTAAAATGTGCATTTATGCTAATCTCTGTGGGAGACATAAGAAAGAAATCTCTATTCTGCAGGAATTTATAATTTATTAGGGAAGTGAAAATATAACATGAAACAGTAGATATAGACTTGTAGTTCAAGATGGCAGTCTGAGTACCCATGTCAGCTTCCCTTTGCCCAGCATAGGCACACTCATACAGATGTGCACACATATGCAAAAAGGAGAGGCAGGCTGGGAAGACAGACTTATGTAACCTTACAAGAAATTTAAGCCTGTTATACTAACTAATATAGTCTATGATTCATAAACATAAAAGGGCACAAAATATAACCATATACTTTAGAAAAGCTGGGAACATGAAAGGTGAATCAGTAGATGTAATTCCAGACCAAAAAGACAATTTTAGAAACAAAATATACATTTAAAATTTTTAATTAATATTTTCAGAAAGATTCTAAAGTTTATCGCATCCATATACTAAGATAAACATGATATGATCAAATGAACCATCAAGAAAATAACCTGGGAAGTTAAATATACAGTTGCTGCAATAAAATTTTGAATAGGCTGAATTGCAAGATGTTTATATTTGAAAGTAAGGTAGGAATCTAAAATACAAAGCCAAGGAAAGTGTATTAATTTCCTAGGGCTGCCATAACAAATTACCATGAAGTTGGTGGCTTAAAACAGCATAATTTTATTATCTTACAATTCTGGAGGCCAAAAGTATGAGTTCAAGGTGTCAATACAGCCGGTTCATTTTGGAGGCTGCAAGGGAGGATCTATTCCTTGCCTCTCTCTTAGCTTCAGGTGTCTGCTGGGAATCCTCTGTGTTCCTTGACTTGCAGGCATGTCACTACGACCTCTGCCTCCACCTTCACATGGCCTTCCTTTATGCATCTGGATATCTGTGTCTCTTCTTTTAAACAAACTTTTCATTTAATGTAGGGCTCAACCTAATTCACGAGGATCTCATTTCAAGATATTTACCTTAATTATATCTTCAAAGGTCCTATTCCAAATAAGGTCACTCTGAGGTTCTGGGTAGACATATCTTTTGGGATCAACAGTTCAATCTATTATAGAAACATAGCACAGGAATGGAAAACATGAGAGCAAAAGTGTTTAAGGACCCAAAGCATAAATCCAGTTGGAGGTAACATTCAAAATATTTAACTGCTTGTATGATGTACGCAGTGACTGATCGAAATGGAAGCCATCCAGTCAGAATATTGTTCAGTCAGGTGAATATTAGTCCAAGATTCTAAAGCAGAGAAGAGAAGCAGTGGAGCAGAGGAAATAAACAGTAGAAAATTTTTTTTACAGGCTTAAGAAAGATTAATTCTTGGCCGGGCGTGGTAGCTCACACCTATAATCCCAGCACTTTGGGAGGCCGAGGTGGGTGGATTACCTGAGGTTAGGAGTTCAAGACCAGCCTGGCCAACATGGTGAAACCCCATCTTTACTAAAAATACAAAAAATTAGCCAGGACTGGTGGCACTTGCCTGTAATCCCAGCTACTCAGGAGGGTGAGGCAGGAGAATCTATTGAGCCCGGGAGGCGGAGGTTGCAGTGAGCCAAGATAATGCCACTGTACTCCAGCCTGGGCAACAAAGCAAGACTCCATCTCAAGAAAAAAAAGATTAATTCTTGATTTTTAAAGAATTCAGTAAGTGCCAAGCAAGATAAATGAAAAAGACAAAAACTTAGAAATTAATTTAGATGCTTTCTGGGGGAAATTTCATCACTCTAAGAATAAGACAAAATCTGAAAAGCTTCTAGTGAAAAGAAAATTGTTTACTTACAAAAATTTGTACTAGTCAGGGTTCTCCAAAGAGACAAATCAATAAATCAATCTGTAGATAGATAAGGAGGATTTGTTTGGGAAATTGGTTCACATGATTATGGAGGCTTGGAAGGCCCATGAGAGATCATCTGCAAACTGGAGAACCCAGGAAGCCAGTAGTAGTATGGCTCAGTTTAAATCCAAAGGCCTAAAAAAAAATAAATAAATAAATCCAAAGGCCTTAGAACCAAGGAAACCAATGGTGTAACTCTCACTCAGCCCAAGCCTGGAAACCTAAGGGGCAGCTTGTGTCGGTTTTACAGTTCAAAGGTCAGACAGCCTGGAGTTCTGATGTCTAAGAACAGGGAAAAAAAGTGTTCCAGCTCTAGGAGAGAGAAGAAATTGCCTCTTCTCTGCCTTTTTTGTTACATCTGAGCCCCCAGTCAGTTGGATGATGCCCATCCACATTGAGAGTGGTCTTCCCCACCCTGGCCACTGACCCACATACCAGTCTCCTCTGCAACTACCCTTACAGACAAACCTAGAGATAATGCTTTACCAGTTCTCTAGCTATTGTTGAATCTAGTCAAGTAGATACCTGAAGTTAATGATCACAGAAATGTTTGGAATGTGAATCAGATTTCTCATCCCCATACCAGATGTTAGAACACAGAGTAGCAATATGTTTATCCAGAAAATTACAGAAAAAAGAAGAAGAAACTTCCTATGTGTGGTTTCTGAAGAGTAAAACTGAGCTAGGTGGTGGAGAAAAAACTTTTTTGGCCAGGTGCACTGGCTCATGCCTGTAATTCCAGCACTGTGAGAGGCTGAGGCGGGAGGATCACTTGAGGTTAGAAGTTTGAGAATAGCCTGTCTCTACTAAAAATGTAAAAATTAGCCAGGCATAATGGTGGGTGCCTGTAATCCCAGCTACTCATGAGACTGAGGCAGGAGAATTGCCTAAACCCAGGAGGCAAAGGCTGCAGTGAGCCAAGATAGCACCAATGCACCCCAGCCTGGGCAACAGAGCAAGCAAGACTCTGTCTCAAAAAAAAAAAAAAAAAGAAAGAAAGAAAAGCTTTTCCTTTACATTTTATCCCTTTTGTACTTAAAAAATACACTCATTATCCCTCTAATTTTTAAATTTGTAACAAAAGAGTAGTATATTGTATTATCATAGTGTTTTTCAAACTTTAATGTGCCTGTGAACTAATGAAGGATCTGGTTAAAACACCTATTCTGATTCAGTCAGGCTTGAGTGTTATCTGAGACTACATTTCTAACAAGCTCCTATGACATGCGAATGTTGCTTGTCCTAGAACCACACTTTGAGTAGCAAAGGTCTACAAGTTCAAGGAAGGGTACAGCATTCTGTCTCAGTAGTCCTAAAGTTTGGTGTGCAAGAGATTCACCAGTGGAGAGTGTTAAAATACAATTTCCTCAGTCCCAGTGCAGGAGATTCCAATTCAGGAGGCGTGGGATAAAGCTATGGCGTCTGCATTTTCGATGAACTCTACTCTTAATTCTTTTACGTGCTGACATTTACAGTATGTTATGCGGACAAACTTTTCATAGATAAAATTTTGGAGGATGTTTTGTTTATCTCTAATTGACAAAAATTTTACATGTTTATCATGTACAACGTGCTTTGAAATATGTATAAATTGTGGAATGGCTAAATTGAGCTAATTAACATATGTATCACCTCACATACCCATGAGTTTTTGTGGTGAGAACACTTAAAATCTACTATCTTAGCAATTTTTAAAATACAATACATTGTTATTAACTATAGCCATCATGTTGTATAATAGATCCCTTAAACTTAATCACTCTTATCTAACTGAAATTTTATATCCTTTAACCATGATTCAACTTTTTAAGATTCCACATATAAGTGAGATCTAATCTGTGAATTCAACTTGTTAAGATTCCGCATGTAGCAAATCACACTGCCATGTGTGTACCTATGTAACAATCTTGCATGTTCTTCACATGTACCCCCAAACCTAAAATGCAATAAAAAAAATAAAAAAAAAAAAAAAAAAAAAAAAAAAAAAGATTCCGCATGTAAGTGAGACCGTGTATTTGTCTTTCTGTGTCTGACTTATTTCGTTTAGCACAGTATTCCCCAGCTTTCTCCATATTGTTGCAAGTAACAAAATGTCCTTCATTTTTAAGGCTGAATAGTATTCTATTGTGTATATATGCCACATTTTCTTTATCCATTCACCGTTGAAGGACACTTAGCTTGATTTCATGTCTTGGCTATTTTGAAAAATGTTACAATGAACATGAGAGTGTAGATACCTCTTCCATACACTGATTTTATTTCCTTTGAATATATACCCAGTATTGGGATTGCTGGATCATATGGGCAGTTCTATTTTTAATTTTTTAAGCAATTTCCGTACTGATTTTCATAGTGGCTGCACTAATTTACATTCCTACCAATAGTGCAAAAGTGTTCCCTTTTCTTCGCATACTGTCAACATTTGTTATTTTTTGTCTTTTTTTTTTTTCTCTTTTGACATGGAGTCTTGCTCTGTTGCCCAGCCTAGAGTGCAGTGGCACAATCTCAGCTCACTGCAACCTCCACCCCCTGAGTTCATGCAATTCTCTTGCCTCAGCCTCCTGAGTAGCTGGAATTACTGGTGTGAGCCGCCACACCCGGCTCATTTTTTGTATTTTTAGTAGAGATGGGGTTTCACCGTGTTGGCCAGGATGGTCTCGACCTCCTGACCTCAAGTGACCCACCTGCCTCAGCCTCCCAAAGTGCTGGGATCACAGGTGTGAGCCACCATGCCCAGCAATCTTTTGTCTTTTTGCTAATAGCCATTCTAACAGGTATGCGGTGAAATCTCATTGTGGTATTAATTTGCATTTCTTCTCATGATTAGTGATATTGAGCATTTTTTCATATAACTGTTGGTCATTTGTATATATTCTTTTCAGAAATGTCTATTCAGATCCTTTGCTTATTTTTATTTGGGTAGTTTTCTTGCTATTGAGTTGAGTCCCTTGTATATTTTGGATGTTAAGCCCTTACCAAATGTATTCTCAGTATATTGTTTATACTTTCCTGTTAATTACCTTTCATTAAGAAATGTTGTAGAGTTTTTGGATTGCATTAAAATTAGGTAGACACCAAATTGAAATGGAATTTGTGACTTTTAGCCAAATATTAAATAAAGCTTTTAATAATCAAAAGAATTGAAATGGTTGTTACATTTTAAAATTTATATTTATATTTAATGGCTAATGAAAGTTTAGGAAGCTGTCCCTAAAATGTCACATTATGTAAATTATGTATTACCTATGTTCAAAAATTATAACAGAAAAATGAACAAATTAATGTCCAGGGCTAGAGAAGAAAATCTTTATAAATTTTAATTTGCTTTTAGAGATTCAGTCCTTAGCACCGTTGACAAATCAATACAGCAGTGTTGCCCAGAATAAAAGAGAGTGATGTTAGTTTTTACTTTGAATATCCTCTAATGTCTCCCTACCAATTGCTAGGTTTCAAACCTCAACCAATGCTGAGAAACATAAGCATATTTACTGAGACTGTCATTTATTCATTGATTGGTTCATTCCTCTTTTTTATAGTTATTAAACACTTATTTTGTGGTACTCTGTAAAGGGTGTGTCCTGCTTCCACTGAGTTCTCAGCCACGCTTGGAGACCCAAACTGAATTTGCATCAAAATGCAAAACATTGGTCTTTGTTTTAAAAGGGGGGGAAAAAAAAACTATAGGCTGGTAAACATTAATTATAGTTTACAAATAGAATGTAGTAGTTTCTAAATTGAAGGTGTTTTTTAAAATTTGAATTTAGGAAACTTATTTTTCATTATACAGATTCTCCTTGACATACAATGGGATCCTGATAAGCTGAAAATGTATTTAATCCACCTAACCTACTAAATACCATAGCTTAGCCTAGTCTACTTTAAACATGCTTAGAACACTTACATTAGTCTACAATTGGGCAAAATCATCTAACACAAAGCCTACTTTATAATAAAGTATGGAAAATCTCATGTAATTTATTTAATTCTGTACTAAAGGTGAAAAACAGGATGGTTGTGTGGATACTTGAAGTATGGTTTCTACTGAATGTGTATCACTTTTACATCATTTTAAAGTCAAAAAATTGTAAATTAAACCATTATAAGTTGGAGACCATCTGTATAAGTAATATAGAAATTCCTTATTTTTACACAAATAATGAGAACACAGAAAGTTTCCTTAAATACTCTCCTCAATCTCAATCTCTATGCATTTAGATATGCATTTACATATATATCTATGTGTGTGTATATATGTATATAGGTATATAAGTCAGCTCTCTGTATCTGTTGATTCTGCATCTGTGAATTCAAAGACCCATGGATGAAAAATATTCTTAGAAAACCTTATGTCCTTACTGAACATGTACAGACATTTTTTTCTTGTCATTATTCCCTAAACAATAGAGTATAGCAACTCTTTACATGAGTTTACATTATATTAGATGTTTTATGTAATCTGGAGATGATTTCAAGTATGTAGGAGAACATACATAGGTTATATGCAATACTACACTATTTTCTGTCAGGGACTTGAGCATCCGTGGATTTTGGTCTCTGTAGGAGGTACTGGAACCAGTCCCACATGGATACCAAGGGACAACTCTATATGTACAAATATATGGATAAAGAGAGATATGTACATACGTATAATATAAAGAGAATGTACTAAAATATGTATATATGTATATATCCATTTTTTGTATGTACGTGTGTATATATACGTGATTTGATGTGAGTGTGTGATGTTTCTGCACAATTGATGTTTTATCATACATTTTTAGCAATTTGTTTTTTTTTTATGAGTATGTCTTACAGATCTTACTGTGTTAGTCCATACAGATTGACCTCATTGTCAATTTGTAGGCTAAACAGAATACCTGTTTAACTATTGCTCAATTGATGATCATCTATGTTGCTTCCGGATTTTGCTCTTACAACAATACTGCATTGAACATCCTTGTACATGCTTCATCATGCCTACCTAAGTGGGGATTTCTATAAAATAAACACTGAATAGTCAGATTATTATGGGTTATACCATATTATGTTTTCTTAGATACTTCTAAACTGCTAAATTAATTTGTTTAGGTAGATATAATCTTATCAGGATTACAGAGTATTAAATCTTAACAAGTGGGCTTTGTGAAAAATAATTTGTTCTTGCTCAGTTTAATTTCCTCAGTGACGAACTGCAGCCCTGTAGATAAGGAAGAAGAGAGAAGGGCAATATATTTGAAGTGAAGCTTTGGATTTGAATTATAGAAGTTTCTTGCTGATGAACTTGGGAAATTGCTTGGAAATATATGATGATCAGATATGCAATTAGCTAGAGTGCTAAAAACAAAAGCCAGTAATCAGTAACAGCATCAATCTGATGCTCTTTATTGAAGCTCTTCTGGTTTAATACTCTTAATTTTTAAATTTAAAAAAAAATCAATCCGTTGAATGTATTAAAAAGCTGGCTTAATAAAATCTGAAGAATAATGAGAAATTGGGACTTATTTTGAAAAGTGACCATTAAAACTAGAGTCTTCCTTATTGGTGATTCCATTCAATGATTCAGTCCACCGAGGTTTAGAATAGATTCAGTCAGCTGGTAAAAGGCACTCCTTTGGGATGGACGCTTTCCCCCTGCAGCTATCCACAGCCCTCATGCCAACCAAACTGCTCCTTTTAAGGCCCAGTGCAAACACTGGCCCTCACTGTTTATACCCAGGCTGTTAGTTGCTAAGTCTTCATACTATTATGGATTATATCTACTCTCTTTTTCCTCTCTCTCTTTACTCCCATGTGGACTCCTGGAAGACTGAACCATGACTTACCCATTATTCTATTCCCGGCTGACAGCACTGTGCTTAGGAGCCTGGTGGTTAAGCATATGGGCTTCAGGCAGATCTGTATTTAACCTCATTTCTGCCACTTTCCAACCTTGTGTATTCTTGGGGAAATTGTTCACAGTACCTAGGCCTCAGTTTCCTTTTCTGTAAATTGGGATCACTATCTTAAAAGATCATTTGAAGAGGATTAATTTTGATATCTGCATACTTAGTATGACATAAACAGTGAAATGATAGCTGCTGTCAATGTTATCAATATAGAGAATGTGTATGTAACTTTACTTTGTTTTCTCTAGTGTAAGCCGTATCTCTGCATTTATTTAGCACAGACTTAGGGAGCACGGCATAAAATACAGTCAGGTTTTTAAGATACTTGACTTCTAAGACACTTAAAAATTTGGTGGAAGACACACGATTTGCTCCTAGTAACAATGAACATATCCAGGAATGAGCTGACATACTAAGCTCAGTGGTCTCCTATTTGGCCCAATGTAGAGATTTTAGAAAGGTGAGGAACCACACACAAAGGAAATAATTGAGCATCTTCAGAATGCAGTCTAATGGCTAGCTTTATCATCTTCCCAGGAATGTGCGCTTAATAAAATAAGTCTTGGAGAACATTTACACACTGGTGATATATTAGAGAAAGGTCTTTAATTCCTTTTTGGGAATTAACACACATATCGCTTTTACTTCTATACATATAAAATATTCTTCCCACCAAGAGCTATACTGCTGCTGTTAAAATCTGGGTCTAGATATTTTTGTTTACATCTCAGCTCAGTCATTTTATACCCCTCTCCTTTGTTTATGTTGAAGATTCTAAGCTGCCTCAGTGCTCTATCGACTGGGCGTTTGGATCCAAACCCATATTTTTTATATAGTGTCTGGCTGTCAAATTGCTACTCAGTGTACTCTGCTCCTGAAACCCTTTCTGCCTCCCCACTTTCTTCTCTGATTTTATGTGTCCTTTAATTTCCTCTTTTCTTCTGGAAAAATACAGGTCACCAATGGCAGTTCTTTCTGTGATCATGCTGCCTAGGGAGCTCCATTTCCTGTGCTACCCACCATTTCTGAACATCTTCTTGTCTGTCACAGTACCCCTGGTCTCAGAAACAGACATGAAGCATCATCTCACTCTTTTTGAACAGTGAACTTTTACTTTCCCATCCTCTCTGAGCTTCTCTGGGTGGCATAAAATAGAAAGCAGATAGGGCATATCAAAATTGTCTCCTTTAGTCAAATTGCCACGGGGGAAAAACTCAAGATGCTGTGAGGCTACTGTGTCCCAAATCTTTCCTGGAAACATCATAAGCAAGAGCCCGTTCTCCATCATCCATCGTTCTCAATCCCCGGAGCGTATTCTAGGATGTGCTGTGAATGAGGGCTCTCCTGGTGCCACCTTCTGCATTTGGTTCCCTGCCATCTCCTATCTCAGGATTCAAGGCCTCACAGGCCTGGCTAGAGTCCACACCGTATTCTTCCTGGGTGGTGCCAAATTAACCAGCCTGACTTTCTATTTCAAACCTTCTCTGAAAGCTTTCCAGCAGTTTCTTATTGCCAAGGTCTCTGCTCCCAATTTTAAAGCCTTGAAGGCTGGTCTTTTCTTTGTCATCTTTCTGGGCTTGTTTGATCAATGACTACCCCGGCGTCCAGGGCTTTTGTTTTATTCTGTGGGTGCTATTCTGTGTGTCTGGAAAGTTCAACTGTATGTTATTCACTTCCTACCTGGTCCTCAGCCCACATTCAAAGCCGGCTATTTTGGTTTCCTTTTTCTATCAGTAAGGTTCAGGTCTAGCCACTGCCCTGGAAATGGGGTTTTATTTTCTTTCACGTGGGTGTCATGAGGGTCATTGTAATCCCCGTGATATTAGTTGAAAACTAAAATAGTGACTGTGCATGTACCTGAATACCTGCATCAAATAGGGGATTTTGGAAAATAGATCCTAAAAAGGAAACTCTTCATGGTGGAGAGTCAGTGAAGTGAATATTTTTAAGTTATTTTAGTTGTTTTTCCCTCAAATCATTTCTCTGAGGTACCACCTGGTCATAAGATAAGCTCTGCTCTCCCCTTTCTTTCATACGGTTTCAATTTCCTGTTCACCATGGCAGGTAACTTTTCCACGCAGTAGAGCTGGGGCAGGGATAAGTTGTAGGGAGCTGAACTGCCTGGGTTTAAATCCCCCTTTGGCCACTCATTAGGTGTGTGATCTTGGGTGATGTTTTCTTTTTCTTTTCTTTTTTATTTTCTTTTCAGACAGTGTCTCACTCTTACTTTGTTTTCCAGTCACAGTCATAGCTCACTGCAGCCTCAAACTCCCGGGCTCAAGCAGTCCTCCCCCATCAATCTCCTGAGGAGTTAGGACTATAGGTGCAAGCTACCATGCTAATTTTGTATTTTATTTTATTTTTTGTAAAGACAAGGTCTTGCTTTGTTGCTCAGGCTGGTCTTAAGCTCCTGATCTCAAGTGATCTACCCACCTCAGCCTCCTAAAGTGTTGAGATTACAAGCGGGAAACACCGTGCCTGGCTTTCAGTAATATTTTTTCATCTTTGTTCCTTAGTTTCCTCAGGCGTAAAATAGTATGTACCTCACAGGGGGTTCTTGTAGGAATTACATAAGTTAAAATATTATTATCTTGAAATAAAAAAGAAAAGTGATAAGTTTTATCTACCTATCACCACTCCTATGACATGCACATGCATATTACTCTTATGCATCTAGGCTTTGACTGATAAAAGACAATTTTTTTTGCTACTATTATGTACGTTAATCTTGCCTTTATTCTCTACTTATATGCTCCTTGTATGTTTGTCCATGTTAATGGTTTGTAGTTTATCCCGGAGAACAGTGCATCATACAAATGTTACCTAATAAAAGCTTGTCGGTGAGCTTGATGACAAAGGACATTATCTTAGCTTTGCACAACCTTCAAAATGTTTAAATGCTGTATCTTAATCAGGCTGTTTTAACTTTATTTGTATATTTAGTCTATTTGTTAACCTCATCCCATGCTTTTTAATGTCAATATAATCTGTTTTCTCAGAATGATGAAGCTTGAATGAGATAATCTATAAATAAAAGTGTGTTGTAAACAGAAAAATGCCATGCAAATATAAAATATATTAGTAATAAATAACCTTATGGATTCACAAAATAGTATGTTATCTTTGGGTGAAAATAAGGCAGCTGTGATTCGATTCATGCAGTAGAAGAAGCCTTGAAGTGGATGTAAAGTATATGAGAGGTTTGCTTCTAATTGATGACTATGATTACTTACTTGCTTTTAAATCTCTTTAGATGTTTATTAAACTATCATGCTTCCAAATGATTTTTAAAAAATTATTCAGTTTACTAAAGCGTAATTTTGTTGCTTACCAACACTTACTAGAATACAACCTTATATGGTTTTGAGAAAAAGCAATGACCATTTGAGGTAAACCAACATACGTGGAAGGTGCAATGTTACAAGCTTTACATTTGATTAGACTTTCTTTTTTTCTTTGTACCATCTATTCTTTTTTTTTTATTATTGCATTTTAGGTTTGGGGGTACATGTGAAGAACATGCAAGATTGTTGCATAGGTACACACGTGGCAGTGGGATTTGCTACCTTCCTCCCCATCACCTATATCTGGCATTTCTCCCCATGCTATCCCTCCCCAACTCCCCACCCCCTGCTGTCCCTCCCCTTTTTCCCCCAAAATGACCCCAGTGTGAGATGCTCCCCTCCCTGTGTCCATGTGTTCTCATTGTTCAACACCCGCCTATGAGTGAGAATATGCGGTGTTTGATTTTCTGTTCCTGTGTCAGTTTGCTGAGAATGATGGTTTCCAGGTTCATCCATGTCCCTACAAAGGACGCGAACTCATCGTTTTTGATGGCTGCATAATATTCCATGGTGTATATGTGCC
>PVKV010028043.1:0-25512 GCA_004027835.1 Alouatta palliata | reverse complement strand
CTTGCTTTGTTGTCCAGGCTGGAGTGCAGTGGCATGATCTCGGCTCACTGAAACTTCCGTCTCCTGTGTTCCAGTGATTCTCCTGCCTCCGCCTCTCAAGTAGCTGGAATTATAGGCACACGCCACACACACCTCTCCGGCTAATTTTTGTATTTTTAGTAAAGATGGGGGTTTCACCATGTTGGCCAGGCTGGTCTCAAACTCCTGACCATGTGATTCACCCACCTCGGCCTCCCAAAGTGCTGGGATTACAGGTGTAAGCCACCAAGCCCGGCTTTTTGATTCTTGATGTAGCTGATAAACATGGGTATATTCAGTTTGTCAAAAATTTTCAGGCTGTACTCTTACAGTACATTCATTTTTCTGAATACACATTATTTTTCTTTTTTTTTCTCTCTCCCTCCCCTACATATTATTTTTCAAAAAATTTTTTGAAATAGCAGTCATAATGGTTCTGAGTTTTATTGCTATGAAATGAATTTCTCCTTCTTCTAGCTTGGAAATTTAAGTTCATTTTTCACTCTCAGCTCATTTTGTTAAGCGAATTACAATCTAGGTTAACATGCTTCATTTTTAGACATTTAATTAGTTATTTTTTATTTTGGTGAATTAGGTGCTACCAGGTTACAAAGGTTTTAACATATGCAGAGGGTCTGTCCTCAACTCACCACTGACTTAATATTTAATTTTTAAACATTTTGAAGACATTTAGTGCTATTAATGAAAAGTATAAAACTAGGAGACTAAATTTATTAGCAATACCAAGAACAGAGGAGGAGGAATTAACCTTTTAAAAGGAAAGGGGGCCGGGCATGGTGGCTCAAGCCTGTAATTCCAGCACTTTGGGAGGCCAAGGCAGGTGGATCACCTGAGGTCGGGAGTTTGAGACCAGCCTGGCCAACAGGGAGAAACCCCATCTCTATTAAAAATACAAAATTAGCAGGGCATGGTAGTGCATGCCTGTAATCCCAGCTACTCGGGAGGCTGAGGCAGGAGAATCGCTTGAACCCTGGGAGGCAGAGGTTGCAGTGAGCCGTGATCATGCCATTACTCTCCAGCCTCGGCAACAAGAGCAAAAACTCTGTCTCAGAAAAAGGGTGGGGGTATGGGTGCGGTTGCTCACACCTGTAATCCCAGAGCTTTGGGAGGCTGAGGTGGGCGGATCACCTGAGGTTGGGAGTTTGAGACCATCCTGGCCAACATGATAAAACCGGGTCTCTACTAAAAATAGAAAAAATTAGCTGGGCATGGTGGCGTGTGGCTGTAGGCCCAGCTACTTGGGAGGCTGAGGCAGGAGAATTGCTTGAACCTGGGAGGTGGAGGTTTTGGTGAGCCGAGATCGTGCACTCCACTGCACTCCAGCCTGGGCAACAGAGTGAGACTCTGTCTCAAAAATAAACAAATAAAAATAAAATAAAATGGGCCTTTCTTCCTCTGAGGAACAGTGAAAAGAGAAGGAGGATATACACAGTTGCCTCCTAAGTTGGAGAAAAGTTAAGGATGCTCACAAATGATGGTCTTGATTTTTCCATGGAATAGTAAAACAAAATTCTATACTAAAAATAAATGTTAGGGTGTGGCTGATACCTCAAGGAAAAAAGAAATAGTTAGGAAATGGCCTGATAAGGTAAACATAAGTGAAGGTCAAGGGAATTGAAGATATTAGACAGAGTGCAGTTAAAATGGTTGATTAAAGGGTTCTTGGCTGGGCAGTGGCTCACGCCTGTAATCCCAACACTTTGGGAGGCCAAGGCGGGCCGAACACCTGAGGTTAGAATTCGGGAATTCGAGACCAGCCTGACCAACACGGAGAAACTGTGTCTACTAATAATACAAAAATTAGCCAGGCATGGTGGCGCATGCCTGTAATCCCAGCTACTCAGGAGGCTGAGACTTGAGATAAAAGATAGGAAACAGGTTATAAACTATGAGTAGAAAGACTAGCTGTCACATTGAGGACAAACTGCAGATTCAGTGGGAGTGACCACAAAATAGAGGTAGAGGGGGGTAGGTGGCTGTAGGTACAGAGAGGGAAACTCACAATCCAACATTTTGAAGGGGAAGTAATTTCATCAATGACTAGGTTGAAGGTGTGAAGGTGTGGCTCCGTCTGCGAGTTGCTGATACAGAGTGAAGTTGAAGATGATTGGAAAAGAAAAGGATGATAAATTGTGAGGTCAGAGTACTAATGAGTCATGAACATGGATGCTGAAATCATTAAGCTGATGCAGAACATGAGGATAATTCCAGGGCTGACACAGAGTTTCAGAAACATAACTGGGCAGAGACAAGGAAGTGAAAGGATATCCTATTCAGGGCCAGATTTAGAGAAAAAGAAATGCAGGCAAAGTTTGTCTTTGACATTTATCACCTTTGCTCCATAACATGATTTCTTAAGCTTTGCTCACTTACTCTCAGGTAATTTCAGTGCCTTCATGTTACCCTCTCACTGTACAGGCTCCCCAATCTCTGCTCTTTTTTTTCTGGAAAGGGAGTCTTTGTCGCCCAGGCTGGAGTGCAGTGGCATGGATCTTGGCTGAGTGCAACCTCTGCCTCCTGGGTTCAAGTGATTCTCGTGCCTCAGTCTCTGGAGTAACTGGGATTACAGGCACTCACCACCATGCCTGGCTAATTTTTGTATTTTTAGTAGAGTCGGGGTTTCACCATGTTGGCCAGGCTGGTCTCAACCTCCTGGCCTCAGGTGATCTGCCCGCCTCAGCCTCCCAAAGTGCTGAGATGAAAGACATAAGCCACCGCTGCCTGGCCTGTTCTTGACACATCTAAAATCTCAAATAGTCCCAAGACATTAATGGAGAGTTCTCCATCAATATGTCACTTTCCCCTACTTACCTTTGCATTTTGACAAGGCTTTCTAGTAACAAATTCTTAATCTGAAATTGGTCATTTCAAGGCCAGTACTCTACAGAGGTGTCTGCAAGTCATGTAATTCCTGCCCTCTTGTTCTGAAAAATCTTTCTCCAATATTGATTCATCCTTTTGGCCTCAGACTTTAATCACCCCCACAAAATGTGAGTTTCTTTGGAGCAGGACCTGAGCTGAGCCAGTAAAAAGACATCCATAAAAGCACTAACTCAGTTATTTGTTTTCCTAACAGTGCCAAGGCAGGCTGGTATCTTGTGAGATATCAATCCCCTTCTGTGTACCTGCCCTCCTCCGTCCAGTGAAATGTCATTTTTAATATATGTTGTGATACTAAAAGATTTCAGAAGCATTGACTGAGTAGACATTCAATAATGATTATAGCTGATACTGAGCACCTACTATGTGCCAGGCACTTATGTATTTTAACTCATTTAATCCTTGCAACAATCCCATTAGGTTGGTATTGTCATTCTCACTTTGCAGATGAAGAGACTTAAAAAGACTTGCCCAAGGTCACAGAGATGGGAAACAGCAGCATCAGTATTTAAACCTAGCCAATCTAGACCAGAGGGTACATTTAACCACTACACATTTCCCCTAAATACACCTTTGCATCATATCTGTTATCTCAGCACTTTGGGAGGCCACCAAGGGCGGAGGATCATTTGCTGCCAGGAGTTCAAGACCAGCCTGGGTGGCATACCAAACTCTTGTCTCTCCAAAAATTTTAAAAATTGGCCAGGTATGGTAGGGGGCACCTATAGTCTGATCTACTTGGGAGGCTGAGGTTGGAAGATTGCTTAAGCCTAGGAATTTGAGGCGGCAGTGAGCCATGATCCAGCCACTGCCCTCCAGCCTGGGTGACAGAGTGAGACTCTGAGTTAACAAAAAAAAAAAAAAAAAATCAAATTTCCTGGATCTATACAAAAATTTCAATTTAACACATTTTTATAAAAGTTTGTTTTAAAATAAACACCCCTATTAATGGCAGAGCTAGAATAGAATCTGGTCACGATCTGCAGGTGAGCAGCAAGAGCTGAACACATTAGCTGCAACACCATCTAGTTTGCCTGGGACTCCGTTAGCATGCCCATTTTGCGTTTTTATAAATTATTGGATCAACAACTAAGGGACTGTAATTCGATTTACGTTTTACTCTAACTGAATCCTCAGTATAATGAAGAACCTTATAATTGTTAATTTATAGATATAATTTAAGTTCATTAACCATTATTTTCCTATATCTTCTCATTCTTCCACAAAAGCTTCTACCTTTGAGTGTTTCTTTACTTTTGCAGACACACACACACACACACCCCACGCACGCACGCACACGCCGTATCTTTTAACTCTTCTCATCTTGCTTTGGGGAAAAACAAACATCATGAGCCTTTAGGTCCATTTTCTGAGGGAAAGTGGGGGACGGAGGCGGGCAGAGGAGGGGAGATGAATAGGTTTTTACCCGGTATTTTTTTTTTTCTTTTTAACCACAAAAGGGGAGGTACACGCCGCAGAGAAACACTAGCCGCTTGGCGGGGCAACAGCTCTGGGGTTCACTGATCAATCGCACCCAAATTCATTTACTAATTTAAAAAAATACTGTGGCAAGCTTCGTTTACATAAGACTTGGAGCGAAGCCGCCGCCACAATCTGTCGCAGCCTCGTGTGGAGTCACGGCCACCGAGCTCTTCACTTTCCCCAAGAGGCTCCCATGCCTCCCGGTCCCCAAGGGAGCCAGGCGGTACCTCGCGGCTCTGCGTACCAAGGGGAAGGCCGCGAAGAGAGGCCAAAGGCGCCCCGGCGAGAAGGGAGGGCGGGGGCAGCAAGCAGCACCCGGGCTTCAGTTTATGACCCCGTTATTCCACGGAAAAATGGAACATTCCGCTCCTTCCGCCCACAGAGGGGAGGTGGGGGGAACCCTTCGATCTTGTCTAGGACAGGAGACGCGGGCGCAGCCACCGGAATCCGGGACGCGGGGAGCCGCGTTACGGGAATCGCTGCCCCCCGGAGTCCCGCCCTCTCGTCGACGGGTTGCCGCTGGACCAATGCCTGGGCGCAAAGGGTATCGCAGGGGCCAATCAGTGCCTAGGTCCCGGTCGGGGGCGGGGCGCAGCGGGAGGAACAGCGGGGCGGGATTGGAGGCGCCCCGCCCCGCCGCGGGACTGGGCGGGTGCGCTACCTCTGCGGCGTAGGAACAGCGAGCGTTCCGAAGCCGGGGCGAGCAGCCAAAAGGCCGGCGGAGCCGCGCTGGGCTGCCTCGGCGCAGCCGAA
This sequence comes from Alouatta palliata, assembly GCA_004027835.1. Taxonomy (NCBI): domain Eukaryota; kingdom Metazoa; phylum Chordata; class Mammalia; order Primates; family Atelidae; genus Alouatta; species Alouatta palliata. Next base: position 20,358 of record PVKV010028043.1, on the reverse strand, counting down.
CCGGGGGCCTCGCCTGCCAGGTCGACGGGCCTTGCCCAGCCTGGCGCCGAGGGGTTCGTGTGCTGTAGAGACGCGGAGGATCGAGGCGGTGCGGCCTGAGGTGAGGAGAGGCCGGGTGTTGGGCCGCGTAGCGGCGGGGAGAGGGTCGGTGGTTGCGAGCGGACTCTGGCACTCGAGGAGACCTCCCTTCCCCCTGAGAGCAGCGCCCGGAACTTGTCAGCCCAGCCTGGAAATCCCCACATTCCTTCCCCTCCCTGCTCCCGCACCTCCGAATTCTACTTCCACAACTTTGTCACCTCGATTATCTCAGCCCTGAGTACAAACCTCACCCACGCGCACACACGCACCCCTCTTACGCCCGCCCCGCAGAACGCCCTTCAAGATCATAACTCCCGCAATCCCCTTTCCATCTCCTTTTTTCACAACCCCCTTTCCATCTCCCCTGAAATGCTGTTCGGTCTGCACTTGACTCTTCGTTCTCTACCCTGAGGTGGATTTCCCTCCCCCAGAGCTGTATTTTCCTCTTTAAATCGTAAGGTTTCAACATTCCTGAAAGTTCACAATGCTTGTAAACATTATTAATGTTTCTTTCCTTCTTTTGATCTCTTCTATTAATACCTAGCATTCCTAACGAAGCCCACATCCCGCTGTATCCCGAGGAGAACAAATCTGTTTTTAAAATTTTACCTCCTCCCTTAAGCTTGAAGGCAGTCCAGGCAGCAAGAGTATTTCCTGAGTGGATGAACAGCATTTTATTTCATAATCCGAAACTGGAAAAAAAAAAAAATCATGGGTCAAAAATAAGACTTGTCACTTTTTTTTTTTTTTTTTGCCTTCAGAAGGAAACGCATTTTGACAATTATACTGCCTTAAAATGACTAGTTATTAGAATGCTAGGGTGAATTTTCTGAAAGATTGGGGTATTTAGTTTTGTCAGTGCTGTAAACAAACCCTTTAGACTGTGTGTGACTGCCAGCTTCAAGTTGGAACAACTCTTAATTGAAATTACTAACTCAGATCATCAGCTCAGCTGTTAGCCATTATGTTAATTTCTTAAATTCATGTTAATTCCTACTTGGAAGTATTTTTGAACTGTGAACTTACAGAACCAACTTGCTATTAAATTGTGCTTTTAAACTAGTTCTCTTTGGGGATAATCTTAAACTTTTTTTTTTTAATATTAAGTGATAAGAAAAATATTGGCCGGGCGCGGTGGCTCACACCTGTAATCCCAGCACTTTAAGAGGCCAAGGCGGGCGGATCACGAGGTCAGGAGATCGAGACCATCCTTGCTAACAAGGTGAAACCCTATCTCTACTAAAAATAACAAAAATTAGCCCTGCGTGGTAGCACACACACGCCTGTAGTTCCAGCTACTCGGGAGGCTGAGGCAGAAAAATCACTTGAACCTGGGAGGCGGAGGTTACGGTGAGCCGAGATCGCGCCGCTGTACTCCAGCCTGGGTGACAGACCCAGACTCTGCCTCAGAAAAAAATAAAAAATAAAAATAAAATAAATTACAGGAAGGAGAAAGTGTTAAAAAGGACAAACTTTTGTGGTGGGATTTTTCCCTCATCTTAAGTATGTGTTATTGACAATACTAGTTTAATTTTCTCACAGGCAATTTAGACTGTTATAAGTACTGCCACCACATTTATTCTTATGTATCTAAAAATGTTGTTCTCACTTTCATTTGTGAATTGCAGTATTATTTATTTAAATTTGTTTCCAAGGCTTTGCAGTTCAGTTTTGTTAGAGTGAATATTAAATACTGGTGAATGTTAAATACCTGTGAAGTAGGCATTAAAATGTCCACTTTATAGAGAAGGAAACAGGTTTGGAGTCCCTCTGAAACCCAGATCTGTGTGACTCCAAATCCTGTGCTCTCAATCATTTTGTCATTTCTCATTAAAAAAAAAAAAAAAAAACCAACCCAGTGCTACAATTTGGTTTGGGAACTTAAGGGCTACCCATAAATCCTCTACAGTGGCAGGGAGGGTTTTCCCCTCCCTCATGTCAGAGCTGTTAATTTTAATGGGAGTCAGAATTCCCTTGCCCTAATACATTTGCAGCTTGGCTCCTAGAGAAGCATAGAATGTTCTCACAGCCTTCTCCGTTTCTTTGATTGCAAAGGCAGAATGGTCAGAGTTGAGGTTCCTATTGTGCTTTATTATTTTACACAGCAAATACTAAGCAACAGGAGCTCAGAAAGGTGCAGGAGGTGTCATCAGGATCTTCAAAGAGTTTATAACAATTGGATTGACAAACTTATATGAGAAAAACTACAAGGATGCAAAGCGGTTTTAATTAAATGCAGAGTGATGCAGAAAATGTTGTAGATAATTAAAATAAGGGAATGAAGGATTGGAATGAGCACAGGACTTACCAGAAGTTAGCCTTGAAACCTGGGTAAGATTTGGATAAAGGGAAAAATGAACGGAGCCCATTCATAATAGAGAATAGAGGAGGTAATATGGAATAGAGAATACTGAACATAATACAGGACTACCTTGTGGAAAGGATCAGCAATAATTAAGGTCTATTAACTAAAATAGACAATATATATTAGGTGCTTATTTTGTGCCAGTCACTGTTTTGAGCACTTTGCCCATATTAAGGCATTTAAGCCTCATAATATTATGAAGTATGTCTAATAATAATAATAGGATAATCTTTTTTTTTTTTTACACATAGGGAAACCCAGGCACAAGAAGGTTAATTAATTTGCAGAGCTATGTGGTAGATCTAAAGTTCAAAGATAGACAGCCTGGCTTTAGAATCTGAGCACGTAACTATGATACATACTGCCTCTTCATACAGTATACTTGAGTAATCGTGAGTAGATAGAATAATAAGATCATACCAGAAGGTCTTTGAAAACCCACCCTTAATTGTCCACTAGGTGCCTCAAACTATGTTAGATTCTGAGAATATCAAGATGTGTGAAACAATTATTGTGCAGTGTTCTGAATCCTATTAGCGAAGGATGTAAGAGTACACTGACAGCAAAGATGTTTGTGAAGTGGGGGCAAAATTCCATAGAAGCAGTTTGTAGTGCCCAGCAAGAGTCAGGAAAGGCATTGTAGAGGCAAGGAATAACATATATAGAAGCACAACTGAAAGAACAGGGTATGTTAGAGGAAGTCTAGTGGTTTCCTGAGTCTGTAGGGATGGTTAGTAGGGAGTAATGAAAGATAAGACTGAATTCTGAATGGCATGGTGTGGTCAAGCAAAATGAGGAGCTTAAATATTTGCTTTGCAATTTGGAAACTACAAAAATAATTTCAGCATGATTGAAGTAATAGCCAGATTGCTTCCAACTGCAAGCAGTTCTCCCTAGAAGTATAGTAGTAGAGTAGCTTGAGAGAGAAGTCTGAAGAAAGGATTTTTTTTTTTTTTAAGAATAGAGAAACTTGAATATTGGAAAAGATAATTTGGATAGGCACACCAAGGCCAAAATTTTAGTTTCTTAAATAGTTCAAATATTTAAAATATTTGGCATTATTATTCACCTTTTAAAAAGCTGTTGAGGAAAAGAATGACAGGTTTGAAGTTTTGTTTTAGAAAGGGTGATCCACCAACAGTGTTCGGAACGCTTAGGAGGGAGGAAAGAGACTGGAAGCAGGAACACTTAAAATTACTGAGGTGATTGATGTCCAAATTAGGTTAGTTTGTGGTAGAGGGTAAAAAGAAGAGACAGGTGGGGAAGATATTATGGGAAAGAAGACAGGATAAGATTTGTAACTGAGAAAAGCTAAAATGTACTGGGTAGATGAGAGAAATGATGGACTCCATTGACTTAGGCAATTTAAGAGGATGAATTGTTTGTAGATAAGGAAAAATGGTAAGTACCTGTGACTTTTTTTTTTTTTTTTTTGAGACAAAGTCTCACTCTGTCACCAGGCACCAGGCTGGAATGCAGTGGCGCGACTTCGGCTCACTGCAACCTCTGCCGCCCGGGTTCAAGCAATTCTCCTGCCTCAGCCTCCCGAGTAGCTGGGACTACAGGCGCGCGCCACCATGCCCAGCTAATTTTTTTGTATTTTTAGTAGAGACGGGGTTTCACCATGTTGACCAGGATGGTCTCAACCTCTTGACCTCGTGATCCGCCCGCCTCGGCCTCCCAAAGTGCTGGGATTACAGGCGTGAGCCACCGCGCCCGGCCCCCTGTGACTTTTTAAAAAGTGGATGTGCATTTATGTGTATATGTGTTCATGAGCATGTATATATGTGTGTACTGTTTTTAGACTTCTTACATCAGTATGAATCAGAGAATGTCTAAGAAGATGAAATGTAACTGAAATTAAAAGAAAAATCCAAGCCAGAATTATTGAAATTATTTTGTTTGAAGATAATAATTAAAGTCATATGTCTTCAAAGAAGTTGGTATTTAAAAAGAAAAGTCTATGCCCAATACTTTCTCTTTGGGTACCTTCATAGCCGGGAGATAAAAGCTAGCAGAGAATTCAGCAAAGGAGATAAGAAAGAGGATAAAGTAAAGAATTCAACTGCATTATCTGCTTACATAGAAAGTGTGTGAAAGGCTTCAGAAACACTTGTGATGTAGTCAAAATAGCTACAGTCTCTTCTTTTTTTTTACTCTGTGGCTATCTAGTATATCTTGGTAAGATTTAATAAGAGATTAGCTAATTGATCATGAATAAGAGAGCTGTATCGGTTGAAATATGGCTATAGTATATAGATTATTGTTTTAAAGCTTTGTGTATACATATCCAGAGCAGGAGATTCATTCCTTTCAGCACTGTAAATCTGTTGCCCTGTTAAAATTGGAATGTTCTGCCTCCAAATTTTCATGACTTTTTTTAAGTAATCAGTTTTATCCTCTGCTCTAAGGTTGACTGATCTGCACAGTCTTGTTTTGTTCTGTTTTATATATTACTCTCAATCCCATCCCCCAGTGCAAAGTGAGTTCATCAGAACTGTGTTTCAGATAGCATAGCTCTGGTTAGACTGGCATGCTCTGATATTTTGCCATTGGTAATCTTCACTTGACAATTAGAGTCAAAGATGATGTATAGCTCATGTGTGTGCTATTTTCTCTGTCTAGGAAACCCCCACCCTTATTTTATAACTGGGTACTCCTGGCTCCTGTCTGAATTGGATATTTTTTGTGCTCCCATGGTTCTTTGTGCATATTCTACGTCTGTGAACTTTGGACTTCTTAAGGGCAAGAACTATTTATATGGCTTCAATTATATTTGTAACAGAATAAAAATTGAATAAAACCTTGAACTTTTATTTCTTAAACAATGATGAGAACATGGATTTTCATCAAAGTACTCTGTAAACCTTTTCATTTGTCTAAAATAGTCAATACCCCTTTGTAAAGGGCCTCTCTAAGATCATAAGCATATTTGTGTTTTTCAGTGTGCTTATAATTTTGCCTTTGCATTTAGGTCCTTAATCTGGAGAGAGAGTGTATGCTTATACATGCATGTGCACGTGCATGTGTGTGTGTCTTTTTGTCTGATGAAATGGAATTATTTTTTGTTGTTGCTTGTGGAGCCACCTGTCCCAATACTGTTTATTGAATAGTCCTTTATTTTCCTAGCAAATGAGCAACGTTTTAAAAAATCAGATTTTAAATTCTTACATACACTTGAGTCTGTTTTGTTTTGTATTACTGATTTAATTGTCTATTCATTTGGCAACCATTACAGTACTCAGGCTGGAGTACTGTGGCGTGATCTGGGCCCACTGCAACCTCTGCCTCCTGGGTTAACCTGATTCTCCTGCCTCAGCTTCCCGAGTAGCTGGGATTATAGGCGCACACCATCACACCCAGCTAACTTTTTGTATTTTTGGTGGAGACGGGGTTTCACTATGTTGGCCAGAATGGTCTTGAACTCCTGATCTTGGTATCCACTCACCTCGGCCTCCCAAAGTGTTGGAATTACAGGCGTGAGCCACGGCACCCGGCCTAGACTATCTTAATGGGTGGTAGGTAGAGCAAGTATTCTTCTCTTCAGTTTTTCTTTTTGAAAATTGGCTTTTGGCTATTTGATGCTGTATATGAAATTTTAAATTGGCTTTTAAAGTTTTATAGTAAGCCACTTTGCCATTCGGATTAAAATTGTGTTTTTATATTTGTATAATTTGTATATTAATCTGTGAACAGGGCCGGCATGGTGCCTTATGCCTATGATTCCAGCACTTTGGGAGGCCAAGGTGGGTGGACTGCTTGAGCTCAAGAGTTCAAGACCATCCTAGGCAACATAGTGAAACCCTGTCTCTACCAAAAATACAAAAAGTTAGACAGGCATGATGGCACATGCCTGTAGTCCCAGCTATTTGAGAGTGTGAGGTGGGAGGATTGCTTGAGCCTGGGAGGCGGAGGTTGCAGTGAGCTGAGATGGTGCTACTGTACTCCAACCTGGCTGACAGAATGAGACTCTGTCTCAGGAAAAAAAAATTGTGAAGAATTAACATCTGTACTATATTAGGATTTTCTTTTTCCATTCTGTGGTATTCAGATCTTGCTAATGTATTATTTAATAAGATATTGCAGTTTTCTCCATAAAATTCTCACATAGTTCTGATTAAATTTTTTCTAGATATATTATAGTTTTTGGTACTACTGTGAGTAGGGTTTTTTCTATTACATTTTCTTTTTTTTTTTTTTTTTTTTTCCTGTCATCCAGGTTGGAGTGCAGTGGCACAATCTTGGCTTCTCAGCTTACTGCAGCTTCTATAACTTGGGCTCAAGTCATCCTCCCACCTCATCTTCCTGAGTAGCTGGGATTACGGGCATTTGCCACCATGCCCATCTACTTTTAAAAAAAAAAAAATTTTTTTTTTTTTTTGAGACGGAGTTTCACTCTTGTTACCCAGGCTGGAGTGCAGTGGCGTGATCTCGGCTCACTGAAACCTCCACCTCAAGCAATTCTCCTGCCTCAGCCTCCCGAGTAGCTGAGACTACAGGCACGTGCCACCACACCCAGCTAATTTTTGTCTTTTTAGTAGAGACAGGGTTTCACCATGTTGACCAGGATGGTCTTGATCTCTTGACCTCATGATCCACCCGCCTCGGTCTCCCAAAGTGCTGGGATTACAGGCGTGAGCCACCGAGCCCGGCTAAAAAATTTTTTATAGAGATGGGGTTTTGCCGTGTTGTTTAGGCTGGTCTTGAACTCCTGGGCTCAAGCAATCCACCTACCTCGGCCTCCTAAAGTGCTGGGATTACAGGTGTGAGCCACTGTACCCAGCCTTCTGTTACATTTTCTAATTACTTATTACTGGTATTTAGGAGAGCTATTTTTTTTTTTTTTTTGAGACGGAGTTTTGCTCTTGTTGCCCAGGTTGGAGTGCAATGGAGCAATCTCAGCTCACCATAACCTCCGCCTCCTGGGTTCAAGCAATTCTCCTGCCTCAGCCTCCCAAGTAGCTGGGATTACAGGCATGTGCCACCATGCCCAGCTAATTTTGTATTTTTAGTAGAGACGTGGTTTCTCTATGTTGATCAGGCTGATCTCAAACTCCCGACTTCAGGTGATCTGCCCACCTTGGCCTCCCAAAGTTCTAAGATTACAGGCATGAGCCACTGTGCCGGCTAGAGAGCTATTTTTTGATGATGTTTTGTTTGACTACTATGTTAAATTCTCAATAGTCCTAGTAGTTTGCCATGTGATTTTCCTCTTTCTTGATAGATGATCATATCATCCATAATTTATTTTCCATTTTTAGGTCTTACTTATTTTTGCTTAAGCTCTTTAGAGCAGTGGTGAATAAGCGATGACTCCAAACATCTTGTCTGAATCCTGACTTTAATAGGAATGCTTCTGATTTTTACCTTTAAACCTATAGGTGCCTATTATAGGTTTCTTACAGTAGTACTTGTGGCAGCAACAGCAAGAGCTGTGCTAATAATAACAGCTGTTACCTTTTATTGAGTAGTTACAATGAGCCAAATGATTCTAAGCACTTGCTGTATTTTTAGTTAATCATCCTAACATTCCTAGATGGGTAGGTGGTGGTGGTGGTGCCCCATTTTTATAGATAAGGGAAGTAAAAGTGAGGGCTATTTAAAAACTTGCCTAAGATGTTTCACAAAAGATATAGGGGCTAAAATTTGAACACAAACAATCTAGTTCCAGAGTCTCTGCTCTTTTTTCTTATCCTTTACCAAGGTTAAGGATAGTCTCTTTCAGTCTTAGTTTTCAGACACTGTTGTTATTTTAAGTTTTAAATGAATAGTTGTTGAATATTATCATATGCTTTTCAAGCATCTGTTGGAATTACTCTGTCATTTTTCTTTGATCTGTTAATATAGTAATTTGCAGTATCTTTTCTCATTTTGAACTGTGCTTGTTATTTTAGGCTAAATACTTGTTAGCATTCACACTTTGATTTTGTTTTCAAATCTGCTTCTTATTTTCTCTACCCTACACTACAGAAAAATGTTAAAGGCAATCTTTCGAACCCAAATAAAATGATACCAGATGGAAATACGGATCTATAGAAAGGAATTAAAAGCTCTAGATTGGTAACCATATGAGTAAATATGTGATAGTCTTACTCTGTCATCCAGGCTGGAATGCAGTAGTGTGACCATGGCTCACTACTCAACCTCCTAGGCACAAGCAGTCCTTTCACCTTAGCCTCCTGAGTAGCCGAGACAACAAGCATACACCACCACAGCCTCTAATTTTTTGTAGAGGCGGGGGTCTTACTATATTGCCCAAGCTGATCTTAAACTTTTGGGCTCAAGTGATCGTCCTGCCTTGGCCTCTCAGAGTGATGGCATTACAGGTGGGAGCCACCATTCTGGGCCATGTAAAGTTTTAATATATGCAAAAGTAAAATGTATGTTAAAATAGCACAAAGGTCTGGGGGGAGAAATGGAAGTATACTATTGTATACTTTACTATGCATGAGGTGGCATAATATTAGTTGAAGATAGACTTAAAGATGTACAAGTATAAACCTAAAGCAACCAATAAGAAAACAAAGAATTATAGCTTATTCATTAACAACGAAAAGCGAATAAAAAATAATTAACAAAAATATGTGCAGAAAAAAGAAATAACAGTCAAGTAGAAAACAAATATGAAGCTGATAGCTTTAAACCTAATCATATCACAAATTATATTAAATGTAAATGGTCTAAACACTCAATTGAAAAGCAGAGATTATCAGACTGGATACAACCACATGCTGCCTACCTCCTAAAGCTGCCACTTAAATATGAGGAAACATACAGATTAAACAAAAAAGGTTGGAAGAGGATATACCATGATAACACTAATCAAAAGAAGACAGAATTGCCTGTAGTAATATCAAAGTAGATTTCAGAGAAGAGAATATTATCAGGGTAATTAAAGGCATTTCCTAATGATAAAAGGATCAATTTATCAAAGATCTACCAAATAACATAGTTTCAAAATACACAGGGCAAGAACTGACAGAACTGCAAGGAGAAATAAATCCACAGTTATATTCAGGGATTTCAATATCCCTTTTTGAACAATGATAAAAGAAGTAGACAGAAAATCAGTAAGGATATGGAAAACTTGAACAACACCAAATTCGTGTGATGGCCATTTATGTAACACTCTGCCAGCAACAGCAGTGCTTTTTAAGTGCACACAGAACATTGATTTCAAGGTTTATAAGGCTACAGTCATCAAGACAGTGTGGTGGTAGCATATAAATAAGCAAATTGATCAGTGGAACAAATAGAGTAGAAGTCAATCTACCTTTTGTTTTCATAAAGTACGGTTAGAACACAACCACTTCTGTTTGTTTATGTATTTTCTTTGGTTGCTTTTGTGTCACAACAGTAGATTGGTAGCTCCAATAGAGACCTTATGGCCCACAAAGCCTAAAATATTTACCCCCTAGCTGTTACATGAAAAGCTTGCTCACCCTGGAATTGAGAGTACACGAATAGACCCACACCTATGTGAACAACTGATTTTTAACAAAGGCAATTCACTTGAGAAAGATAGTTTTTTCAACAAATAGTTTTGAAACAGTTTTCTGTATGTACAAAATGAACTCGAATTCCAGCTTGACACCGTACATAAATATTAACTTGAAATAAATGAGACCTAAATGACCCTGAAACTATAAAAATTGTAAGAAAAAACCTTTGTGACTTTATTTTTATTTTTTATCTTTTATTTTTTTTTTTTTGAGACGGAGTCTCGCTCTGTCACCCAGGCTGGAATGCAGTGGCGCTATCTTGGCTTACTGCCATGCCACCTCCGCCTCCTGGGTTTAAGTGATTCTCTTGCCTCAGCCTCCTGTGTAGCTGGGATTACAGACCTGGACTACCATGCTTGGCTAATTTTTTTTTTTTTTTTGCTATTTCAGCAGAGACAGAGTTTCACCATATCGCCCAGGCTGGTCTCGAACTCCTGAGCTCAGGCAGTCTACCCACTTTGGCCTCCCAAAGTGCTGGAATTTACAAGTGTGAGTTACCGCACTGGGCCCTTTGTGATTTTAGATTAGGCAAAGACTTCTTAGGTACATCAAAAACACAAATTGATGAATTGAACTTTATTAAAATTAAATCTCCTGTTCTTCAAAAGACACTGTTAAAAGAATGAAAAGACAAGCATACAAGAAAATAATGCATAAATCTATTTTCTAATAAAGCCCAGAGTATCTTTTTAGAAGTTTCAAAATTTAATGAGAAAACAGGAAACCCAGTTGATCAATGTGTTTGAACAGACCCATCACCAAAGAAGATATAGCCAAGCACACATCTGCCATGGGGCCTAGCCATGCCACTCTTCACTTGCCTTCTATTTTGGGGCACAAACTATGTGGTAGTTTCCTAGGGCTACTATAATAGAGCATCCCTTTATTACAGTATCCCTTATCTGAAATACTTAGTAACAGAAGTGTATTGGATTTTGGATTTTTTTTAAATTGCATTATATAGTTACAGTTGATCATCCCAAATCCGAAAATCTGAAATCCAAAATGCAAGAGCTCAAAAAGTTTTGGAATTAGAGCATTTCCGTTTTCAGATTTGGGATGTTCATCCCGTACCACAAACTGGTTGGCTCAAAATAACAAATCTATTCTCTCAAGGTTTTGGAGGCTAGAAGTCCTTTTGAGACTGGATAAGAATCTTCCTTTGCCTCTCTTTGTTTCTGGTGGTAGCCATCAGTCCTTGACATTCCTTCGTTTACATCTGTATAACTCCCAACTTCTGCCTCTGTTGTCACATGGCATTCTTCCTGGCTCTGTCTCTTTAAAGACACAGTCATATTGTACTAAAGGCCTACTATAACATCTAATTAAATCTGTAAGGGCCTTATTTCCACATAGGGCAACATTTTGTGGTACTGGGTTAGGACTTCAGCATATCATTTTGGGGGAACAATTCAGCCCATAACAAACAGCAAGAAAATTAAGTTAATTATATTGTATTTAGAACAAGAGTTGGCAGACTATAGCCCATAAAGCAAATCCAGCTTACAGCCATTTTGTAGATAAAGTTTTATGGGAATGTACCTATGCCCACTTATTCACATATTGTGTATAGCTGCTTTTGCACTTTTTTTTTTTTTTTTTTTTTTTTGGAGTGAGACAGAGTCTCACTCTGTTGCGCAGGCTAGAGTGCAATGGTATGATCTTGGCTTGCTGCAACCTCCGCCTCCCGGGTTCAAACAGTTCTTCTGCCTCAGCCTCCCAAGTAGCTGGGATTACAGGCATGCACCACTACGCCCAGTTAATTTTTTGTTTCACCATATTGGCCAGGCTGGTCTTGAACTCCTGACCTTGTGATCCACCCAGCTCGGCCTCCCAAAGTGCTGGGATTGCAGGCATGAGCCAGCGTACCTGCCACTTTTGCACTTTAATAACGGAGTTAACTAATTGTAAGAGAGAACTTAAATCCCACAAAGCCTAAAATATTTATTATCTGACGCTTTACAGAAAATGTTTGCCAACCTATTTTAGAAGGTGTTAAATGTAGAAAAAAAACGGGAAAGGGGCATAAGCAACACAGGGTGGTTAGGGAAGATCTCTATGAGGAGGTGAATTTGAGCAAAGGCTACAAGGAATTATTCTTTATGTATTAGGAAGATGTCCACTATGTAGTATTAACTGAAAAAAGTTATCAGACATTTCTTACTTACATGATTCCATCTTTGTAAAATAGGAAAGTGTATATTTATACAATATAAAATTACATAATACACATCCAGGAAATCTGGCAAGAATATCCACCAAAATGTTCATAGTAGTTACCTCTTGGTGGGATTACAGTGCACTTTCACCTGACATTTTTTCCATTTGTTTTCATTAGGTATTTAAAAAATATTTTTATAAATTTAATTTTTATGTGTTATTAAATTATATCAAAGGCTTAATGTGTGTGAAACAATAATGGAAGAAGATTCAGCACCTTGCCTAAGTTTGAAGTTTACTTCTGTTTCAAAGAGGAGCCACTAGTACTTAAGCTAGAATTTAAGTGAGCAAATCTTAAAATGAATCTTTATCTCTGGTTACATTTAGCAGGCTTAATTTAGTGCTAGTAGAAGAAAAAAGATGTGATTGTAAGAACTCCTTCTGTCATAAATGTTCCTTTCATGTTTTTATGACATTACATTCACATCAGGAAAGTTTTTGCATTAGGTGTGGGTGAGCCAATAATGTTTGCAAGTATATATCAAATCATAGCACTAGGGCTGGGCACTGTGGCTCATGCCTGTAATCCCAACACTTTGGGAGGCTGATGTGGGCAGATCCGCTTGAGCTCAGCCTGGGCAACATGACGAAACCCCATCTCTACTAAAAGTAAAAAAAAAAAAAAATAGGTAGGCTTGATGGTGCCACCTGTAGTCCCAGCTACTTGGGAGGTTGATGTGGGAGAATTACCTGAACCCAGGAAGTTGAGGCTGTGTGCTACTGCACTCCAGCCTGGGTGATGGGAGTGAGACACTCTCTCCCTCCCCCCCCCCCCCCCCCCCCCCCCTCACACACACACACACACACACACACACACACACACACACACACACGGCACTAGGATATTTGAATACTCTTATACAAACATTTATGGGTTTATTTTATTCTGAAGGTCAGAAGATACCTGAAGTGGGATATCTGTAAAACCAAAAGCCTAGGAGCAGACAGGAATTTAAAAAGTACACATATAATAAAATTATCAAAGCCAGCCTTCTGAAAAAGACTCTCCTCTCTTTACAGTGAAACTTGATGGAAAAAGCATGACATTTAGAAGCAGAGGACTTAGCTTCAAATCCTTGCTCCTTCACTTACTGATTTTTTGATTTGGGTAAGTAATTGGTCTTGTCTGAATTTTTTTTTTTAAATAAATTTCCAATAAATAATCCCTGCCCCACTCACCTAATACTTTAGGATATTAGGAGACTACCGTGAAATAATTTATGCGAAAACATTTTGTGTAATATAAAATAGTATCCTATGAACTCATAATTGATACTAATGGAAGAGAACAGAGAGTGTGGATAATTTAAAAACTAATTAATTTAATAATTAGTTAATTTAGTGTAGGTATTACCATCTTCTGGTAGATTTAGTCACAATAATGCTGTACTGTAACAGATATATAGAAATTTTCCTCGTCCTGATCCCCACTCAACTTACTCATTGAGCAAGCATTATTTTGTCTTCTGTTTGGCAATTTTAGTTCATATACTGTTCTACAATTGTAATACAGTTTATATTGACATTCTTCTTCACATACATTGTAAATCCAAATATATTCATGCTTTTTATTCCATCCTTAGGTTAAGTTAGAAAATGAAAAAAAATCACAATCCATAGATGACAAAAATAATTTATAAACAGAACAACTATTAAATACTTATCAATTGTAACTCTACTGCTTTTTCTCCCACTTGAGAAAATATATGGAAATGAAAGTATATCAGAATGAACAACTATAGGGATAATCTTGAATTTGTTCTATTTTAAGTAAATCATTTATAAACTTTGTTTAACATTAAAAGTAGCAATACTTGCTATACATCGTCTAGCTCCTTTCAGCACACTACCGTGTTAAATCACCACAGTTGAGGAATGATTCCAGCATTTGATTCTCAGAATTAATCTTTCCTGTATTTATGGTTACTAGTTAGGTTTTGGCTTCATAGAAGCTTCTCAAGTAACCTGCAGATTTCAAGGAAGGTTAGTGTATGCAATGTGTGGTTATAATATATGCATAGAAAATTCTGCAAGAGGTGAGGAGATAGTGCTATTAATAGAATTTTAAATTAAATATTAGATCAACAGAAGGAAAGGAGGGAAAAAATATGCAAAGTGCTGTCAATTCTGTCAATTTTTAAACAAGATAAGCCCCAAATGAAGTTAGCTGTATTGCATATAATATTTTATATAATGTTACTGTGTCTTCATCTCTTGGATTTGGACTACGAAATCAAGTGCCATAATAGATGTTTCTTCATCACCTCTCCATGACAATCTTAAAAATTAGGAAAGTTTACTTTGTCTGGTTACCTTTATTTGTATTCCATGGTACTACTCAAACAAATCTAAATTGCTTTGAAGTAATTGTAAATTCTTTCATGGACATCTTGTTTTACGGCAGCTTTGTTGCAAGAATATAGTACATCTGGCTTGGTGTGGTGGCTTACACCTATAATCCCAGCACTTTGGGAGGCCAAGGAGATTGCTTCAGGCCAGGAATTTGAGACTTGCCTGGGCAACAGAGTGAGACTCCTGTCTTTACAGAGAAATTTTTTAAAAATTAGCTGGGCATGCTGGAAAGCTGTTACATATAAACATTTTTTGTTTAACAAAAAATTTTGTTTTAACAAAATCATGTTAGGGAGTGCATAAAGTCAAGTTAGTAGGTGTATTTAATAAAAGAATATTGTGTTCCAAGTATAGAACCAGTTCTCATCAAGAAGAGTTAATAGTTTTATTCAGGAGAAAAAAATGACATATTAAGTATTTTGTCTTTAATAATTTTAGCTTTTATTTTAGGTTCAGAGAGTACATGTGCAGGTTACATGGGTATATTGTGTGATGCTGAGGTTTGGAGTATGATTGAACTGTCACCCAGTTAGTGAGCATAGTACCCAATAGTTAGTTTTTCAACATTAAGTATTTATTTATTTTTATTTTTTGAGATGGAGTTTCGCTCTGTCACCCAGACTGGAGTGCAGTGGGGCCATCTCTGCTCATTGCAACCTCTACCTCCCGGGTTCAAGCAATTCTCCTCCTTCAGCCTCCTGAGTAGCTGGGATTACAGGTACCTGCCACCATGCCTAGCTAATTTTTGTATTTTTATTAGAGATGGGGTTCACCATATAGGCCAGGATGGTCTGGAACTCCTGACCTCAGATGATCCGCCCGCTTCGGCTTTCCAAACTGCCTGGATTACAGGCATGAGCCACCTGCCCAGCCTAAGTATTTACTATTACTGTTTCTGAAACAGAGTCTTGCTCTGTTGCCCAGGCTGGAGTGCAGTGGTGCAGTCTTAGCTAACTGCAACCTCCGCCTCCCAGGTTCAAGCGATTCTCCTGCCTTAGCCTCCTAAGTAGCTGCAATCACAGGTGTGCACTACCACATCTTGCTAATTTTTGCATTTTGAGTAGAGATGGGATTTCACCATGTTGGCCAGGCTGGTCTCAAACTCCTGACCTCAGGTTATCCACCCATCTTGGTCTCCCAAAGTCCTGGAGTTACAGGTATGAGCCACTGCACCTAGCCAACGTTAAGTATTTTTAAATTTATATTTATTTTTTGCATAAGTACTAAAGATTCACATGCTCAACATTGGAAAGCTACAGAGTTTATGGTAGAGAGTCTCCCTTCCACCTTGATCTCTCAAAATACCCAGTCACAGCCAGTATTCGAACTTCTATCCTCCTGGAGATATTGTATGCATATATAAAGAAATGAATGTGTGTTTTGCTTTCTTGTATATTGTTTTGCCCACAAATAATAGCAATGCATTGTTCTGTACTTTAACAATGTATTTTAGATAATTTTATGTTTCTGTACATATAGAGCTTCCTCATTTTTTTTTTTACATGGTTTTGATATACCATAATTTAACTAGTATCCTATCATAATTAGGTTGTTTGAACTTTTTACTATTAAAAGCAATGCAGTGAGTAACTTTGTACATGGTGTTGTTTTATTTATATCTATAGGATAAAAAAACAGAATCATTAGATTCAAATGTATGTGTTGTAATTTTGGTTGCGCTTGCCAAACTGGCTCTCTTGTTTGGGTAGGGCTTTTTTCTTTGTTTTTAATTGAGGTCTAATTTACAAACAACAAAAGTGACAGTTTTTAAAGTGTACAATGTATTGGGAAGCTTATGCCAATTTACACTAGAGTCTGTAGTGTGTAACAGTACCTTCATTGCTTAGTCTCACAACACCATGTTGATACCTTTTTGGTTTTTATATTTTTACCAACACTAATATGTAAGAATGATATTGGGATAATTTTTGGTTTGTTTATTTACCTTTTTTTTCCTAAGTACAACTTACATACTGTAAAACAGAACTCATAAGTGTACAGCTCAGTGAGTTTATCACTGTCCGGGTCAAGATACAGAACATGGTCAGCACCCCAGAATGTCCCCTTTTATACTCTTCCCCTCCGTCCCCAAAAAACTGCTCTGACCTCTGTCACCAAACATGGTAGACTTCTGCCTCTTTTTGAACTTCCTATAAAAGAAATCATGCAGAGTGTACTTTCTTGCCTTCTTTATCTTTTTAAATTTTTGTAGAGTCAGGGTCTGTTTTGTTCAGACTGGCCTCAAAATCCTGGCCTCAAGCACTCCTTCCCCTTCAACTTCCCAAAGTGCTGATATTACAGGTGTGAACCACTGCACCCAGCCTGTCTGATTTCTTTCATTCTGTAGTACATGTGAGATTCATCCATGTTGCATACATCTGTTATTCTCCTTCATTGCTGTGATTCAATTACTTGAATGTACCATAATTTATCCTAGTGTTAATGGATATTTGGTTGATTTTATTTTTCATATTTTTTGGATAAAACTTCTGTAAAATTATTGGACATGTCTTTGGAGGTATTAAGCACTCATTTCTTTTGGCTGTACCGTACTGGGCAGATTTTGTTTTTAAGGTCTAATTTATAAACAATAAAATTCATCAATTTTTAATTACAACTTGATAGGAAACCCATGGGTCTTAGATTTCTGCATTTCTTATGAACAGAATCCTGATGGTTGCCTTTTTTTCTGAACTTAACCTTTTTTTTTTTTTAAGATCAGATCTCACTCTTTCGCCCAGGCTGTAATGCAGTGGTGCGATCTCGGCTCACTGCAACCTCTGCCTTCTGGATTCAAGCAATTCTCTGCCTCAGCCCCCCGAGTAGCTGGGATTACAGGCAGCCGCCACTATGCCCGGCTAATTTTTGTATTTTTAGTAGAGATCGGGTTTCACCATCTTGGCCGGGCTGGTCTTGAACTCCTGACCTCATGATCCACCTGCCTCTGCCTTTCAAAATGCTGGGGTTTCAGGTGTGAGCCACCGCACATGGCCAACTTAGCTTTTAAAGAATGTTAGAAGGTAGGCTCTCAGAGCCATGGAGCAAAGGGCAGGTTGCTTATAGTCTTCAAAGACAGAGATAATGTCCCCCTCTAGAGTAAATGGCAGACAGGCTTCCTGCACGTTTTTCAAGTTTGGGGTTTCTTAAGCTCTGTCTTTTCTTTCCTGTGAAGCAGGCTGTGCAGGTGTCATCTGACTGCACAGTGCCCTGTAGCAGTTGGGACTCAAGTAGCTGGCACAAGAAAATGCTGATACTCTGACTACTCTTATGAGTAATAAAGCCCTTTGTCTCTGACTCAAGAATGTCATGCCTTTTGCCAGTATCCATGACACTGTGGTAGGCTGACTTGTTAGTTTGAAACTGAGGTAAAATCTCACTCTGAAATAGTTGGCACAGAATTCAGTGAATTTTGACAAATGTATAGTCTTTTTTTTTTTAAATAGAGTCGAGAGTCTCGATTTGTCACCCAGGCTGGAGTGAAGTGGTGCGATCTCAGCTCACTGCAGCCTTTGCCTCCCAGGTTCGAGCAGTTCTGCCTCAAGTCTCACATGTAGCTGGGACTTGCAAGCACATGCCACCACACCCAGCTAATTTTTTTTTTTTTTTTTTTGGTGACAGGATCTTGCTCTGTTGCCCAAGCTGGAGTGTAGCAGCATGATCTGGGCTTACTGCAACCTCCGTTTCACAGGTTTAAGCGATTCTCCTGCCTCAGCCTCCCAAGTAGCTAGGACTACAGGTACACGCTATCACACCCAGCAAAGTTTTGTAGGGTTTTTTTTTGAGATGGAGTCTCACTGTGTCGCCAGGCTGGAGTGCAGTGGCACGATCTTGGCTAACTGCATCCTCCGCCTCTGGGTTCAAGCGATTCTCCTGTCTCAGCCTCCTGAGTAGCTGGTACTACAGGCACGAGCCACCACATCTGGCTAATGTTTGTATTTTTAGTAGAGACAGGGTTTCACTATGTTGGCCAGGCTGGTCTCGAACTCCTGACCTCAAGTGATCCACCCACCTCAGCCTCTCAAAAGTGCTGTGCCACTGCACCCTGCCAAATGTATAGTCTTACAATCACCACCACAATCAAGTCATAGAATATTTTTGTCACCCCAGATTTCCTTTATTCCCCTTTACATGTGCTTTCTCTACCTCAGCCCTAGGCAACCCTGGATCTGCTTTTTGTCACCCTAATTTTGCCGTATCAAGAATTTCGGAGGCACAGTGGCTTATGCCTGTAATCCCAGCACTTTGAGAGGCCAAGGCAGGAGGATCACTTGAGCCTAGGAGTTTACCATCTCTAAAAGGAATATATCATAATTTGTCCTAGTGTTAATGGATATTTGGTTTGAGTGCAGTGGTGTGACCATGGCTCACTGTGACCTCGAGCTCCAGGGCCAGTGATTCTCCTGCCTCACCCTCCTGAGTAGCTGGGACTAGAGGTGTGATATGGTTTAAATCTGTGTCCCCAACCAACCAAATCTCATGTCATATTGTAATCCCTAGTCCCTAAAACAAACAAAAAAAAGTTTCCTGTAAATAGTTGTACAGTATATAGCCTGTTGTGTCTGGCTTCGTTTATTCAGTGTAATGCTTTTGAGATTCATTCATACTACTGCATGTATCACTAGTTCATACCTTTTTTTTTTTTTCTGCTGAGTAATATTCTATTGTATGTCTGTACCATTGTTTGGATATATGTTTATACATTCACCAGTTGGGGGACGTTTGGATTGTTTCCAGTTTGGGACTTATGAATAAAGCTGCTGTGAACATTTGAGTATGAGTCTTGGTGCGGGCCTGTGTTTTTATTTTGGGGAATACGCTCTTAGGGAGTGGAAATACCAAGTCTTACGGTGTGCTTTTAACTTGGTAATGAACTATCAAATTGTTTACCAGAGTGTTTAATACCCTTTTGCATTCGTATCTGAATAGTTTTAATTTATATCTCCCATTTTGAATGAGGTTGAAAGCATCTTTTTATATGCTCGATTTACTTGTATTTCCTTTTCTATAAACTATTCAAATCTTTTTGCCTGTTCTATTAGGTGTTAGAAATTTTTTAATGATTTGTAGACATTCTTTATATATTAGGGAAAATTTTTCGCCATGCTATGAATTACATTTTTTACCATTAGTCAGATATCTTTTAAGGATACATATACAGTGAGTTTTGCCATGTAGAAGTTTAAGTTCTTAATCTCACAGTTATTTATTAATACAGGACTTCAATAAGGAAGAAACAAGTTATCTCTTTTAAAGTATAAATTATGTTTTCTAGCAGTAATGTCCATAGACATAACTTCATTGGGAATAATGAAAAATAATGTGAAGACTTAAGTTTGTTTTCTATATTCTCATAAGAATTTTACCACCTTTTAGAAACACAGCTACAGAATGGAAACAAGATTGTATCTTAAATTATGTGTATATAAGAGACAAAAATATTAAAAGTAATATTACGTTTGTCTGTTGCAGAAATAGCTACTCAAGATGTTGACGTTGCAGACTTGGCTAGTGCAAGCCTTGTTTATTTTTCTCATCACTGAATCTATAGGTAAGGTTCATGCAATACTCTTACCTTCTAACTTCACAAATTAGGTTTGTATATTTTTATATGATTATATAATGAAGCTTATGTTTAATTATTCTTTTTTTTTTTTTTTTTTGGAGACGGAGTTTCGCTCTTGTTACCCAGGCTGGAGTGCAATGGCGCGATCTCGGCTCACTGCAACCTCCGCCTCCTGGGTTCAAGCAATTCTCCTGCCTCAGCCTCCCGAGTAGCTGGGACTACAGGCACGTGCCACCATGCCCAGCTAATTTTTTGTATTTTTAGTAGAGACGGGGTTT
>PVKV010028042.1:9914-25640 GCA_004027835.1 Alouatta palliata | reverse complement strand
TCCTGGGTTCAAGCAGTTCTCCTGCCTCAGCCTCCCGAGTAGCTGGGACTACAGGCACGTGCCACCATGCCCAGCTAATTTTTGTATTTTTAGTAGAGACGGGGTTTCACCATGTTGACCAGGATGGTCTCGATCTCTTGACCTCGTGATCCACCCGCCTCAGCCTCCCAAAGTGCTGGGATTACAGGCGTGAGCCACCACGCCCGGCCTCAGACCCAGCTAATTTTTGTGTTCTCAGTAGAGACAGGGTTTCACAATGTAGGCCAGGCTGGTCTCGGACTCTTGACTTCATGATCTGCCCACCCTGGCCTCCCAAAGTGCTGGAATTACAGGCATGAGTCACCACACCCTGCCCGGTGCTTCCATTTTATACTTCCATAAGAAAAGTAAAGTATCTATTTCAGCCAATAAAAGCATTATTTTAATCAAAATTATTAGGTAAAAAATTAGTTATATGAGAACACGCTTAAGAGGTACCAAATTTCTCCTCATAAAATTTAGCAATAATCAGAAATCAACAACACAGGATATAGAACACAGGTGTTGACGGTCACAAATTTACACTGCAAAAAGAGAAACTAATGTTTTCATGAATCTATATTAACTCACCAATTACCTACCTTTTTTTGTGTGTGTGTGTAAATGTATTTTGTACGGCCAAAAAAAAAAAAGTTTCCCCTATTGTTTACTTTGGTGGCATTCTAAAAGCTAAGCCTTGAAATTCTGTTGGAAATCACCCATCCATAAACACACCAGAGAAATTGTCTAGACTGACTTTGGGAAATAAAAAGTAAGAATTTTTGGGCCACGTGTGGTGGCTCACGCCTGTAATCCCAGCACTTTGGGAGACCGAGGCAGACAGAAGACAGGGTCAGGAGATTGAGACCATCCTGGCCAACATGGTGAAACCTCGTCTCTAAAAAAAATCCAAAAATTACCCAGGCATGGTGGTAGGCATCTTTAATCCCAGCTACTCAGGAGGCTGAGGCAGGAGAATCGCTTGAACCCAGGAGGCAGAGGTTGCAGTGAGCAGAGATCACACCACTGCACTTCAACCTAGGCTACAAGAGTGAAACTCTGTCTCAAAACAAAAACAAAACAAAAATAAATAATTTTTAACAAATAGAATATATAATCAGTTTTTTTTTCCTGGAAATCCATCTTTTTTCTGCCCTTTACAAATATTTTCTTACCATTGAAATCATACTAATAGAATGCAATTTACAGTTCAAAAACTGGAGTCAAACTCGGCCGGGCACAGTGATTCATGAGTAATCCTAGCACTTTAGGAGGCTGAGGCAGGTGGATCATGAGGTCAGGAGTTCCAGACCAGCTCAGCCAGCACAGTGAAACTCTGTCTCTACTAAAAATACAAAAAATTAGCTGGGTACAGTGGTGTGCAACTGTAATGCCAGCTACTCAGGAGGCTTGGGCAGGAGAATTGCTTGAACCAGGGAGGTGGAGGTTACAGAGAGCCAAGATCATGTCACTGCACTCCAACCTGGGTGACAGACAGAGACTCTGTCTCAAAAAAAAAAAAAAAAAAAAAAAAAAAAAAAAAAAAAAAAAAAAAAAAAAAAAAAAAAAAAAAAAAAAAAAAAAAAACTGGAGTCAAAATACGTGAACAAATCTTTTCAGGATGACAAACCTAGGGAATGGCAATGCTGATTAGAAAACAGATGTGTCCGCCGGGTGCAGTGGCTCAAGCCTGAATTTCAGCACTTTAGGAAGTCAAAGCAGGCAGATCACAAGGTCAGGAGTTCAAGACCAGCCTCGCCAATATATTGAAACCTCATCTCTACTAAAAATACAAAATTAGCCGGGCATGGTGGCAGGTGCCTGTAGTCCCAGCTACTTGGAAGGCTGAGGCAGGAGAACTGCTTGAACCTGGGAAGCGGAGGTTGCAGTGAGATGAGATCATACCACTGCACTCCAGCCTAGCTAACAGACCAAGACTCTGTCTCAAAAAAAAAAAAAGAAAGAAAACAGATGTGTCTGATACATGTGTCAAGTCAGGTCATCCAATCACTTGAGAGATTCTCCCACCCAATCCTACTCACTTAAGTGCTTAGTGGCCACCCTCGCAGGAGACACTGCACTATGCCTCAAGTGACTGCCCCAAGTCTATTTTACTTTGCAAACTGTTGCACCCTCTCACTGGGGTCAGTTTTTTTTTTTCTTCTGGGATGCTATTTTTTCTTTCACAAATCTTAGACAATCCAAAAAACATTATTTCTGTGTTTTCCCGTCAATACCAGCAACTGATTGATGACCAGCAATGTGTCTCCAAGAAATGGAAGCTGGGTTGAGTGAAGATCAAGGGGTTAGCTTTTCAAAGGAAGAGTACACCAGGAGATTCTTCTCAGCCCCAGGGCATCCATCTACTCCTTGAGAGGCTACACTCCATACCTCATGTTGTCCTATGGGAGAAAATTACCCAGGAGATGATAGTCACTAGACACTCTAACAGACATAGCCATGGTGGGTATATTGGTTTATTCACAGAAAGTACTGAGACTGAGGACCAGGAAAAAAACTAAAGGGTGGCTATGGATACATCACCCCATAAAGTTCCCAAAGAAAAACCTTGACACAAAAATATTTCAAATCTCTGTGCCTAGGGAAGATAAAAGGAAAAGAGTCAAAAGATGTTTTACAATACAGTGTTAGGAGATAGTTCTTCACTTCGTTCTCATGAAAAATATTTTTTTAAGTGCCATTCAATGCTTTGTCAAAAAATGATTAATTAAAATATAGTATCTAAAATTTAAAATAAAAGAAAAATAATTAATGTGAATTAAATAGGGAAAGCTGGCATTTGGGAATGTCAGAAAGAACTGGAAATTTATTATTTTACTGATAGTCATAGTTAAGCTAGAGAAATAGCAGGTAGGGGATAGACCGAGATCATGCTTGGGACAGCTGTGAAAAATGCAGGAGAAAATTAGTCCCCTGTGGATGTAAAAATAACCAAGTGGCAGGCAATTAGACTGAGGTGGCTCTAGTCCCTGGAATCCTACTTTAAAAAAAAAATCTAACTCAAATGCACTTTTTTTCTTTTTTTTGGTAAATTACTATATTAGGGAAAACAAAATTCAGGCTTAACCAACCATAAGCTACCAATTAATTTCTCATTACATAACCAGGAAATTTCTACCTTAATCATACAAATTAAGAAGCGATGTAATTGTACTTAATTAATTTGGTTTTATTTATCATTTTAATTTTATTTATCATTTATTTATCATTTTAAATTCTTTCCTTTGGCTGGGCGCGATGGTTGGTGCCTGTAATCCCAGCACTTTGGGAGGCCCAGGCTGGTGAAGTGCCCGATATTAGGCGTTTGAGACCAGCCTGACCAACACGATGAAACCTCTTCTCTACTAAAAATAAAAAATTAGCTGGGCCTGGTGGCAGGCGCCTGTAATCCCAGCTACTTGGAAGGCTGAGGCAGGAAAATCGCTTGAACCTGGGAGGCAGAGGTTGCAGTGAGCCGAGATCCCGCCATTGCACTCCAGCCTGGGTGACAAGAGCGAAACTCCATCTCAAAAAAACAAAAACAAAAACAAAAAACCGTCTTTCATTCAAGCGTCTTTCATAAGCCACAAACTACAAAGCACAGTTGGGTGTGCAACAATCTCTGAATCACTCTTAGATTACATTCTTTAATTTTGTACTGTGAGTCCCATAAATTTTTAATAGGGAAAAAAAAAAGGAACCCGGAACTCCAGGGACCAAAGCTCTTCCCATTCACGAACCCGCACCCGGAGTCAGGATTGTCCTCACTGGGCCCTCCCGTGGTCCCTGTACTACCTGGCAAAGACGGGGCTCTGCGGGTGCAGAACTGCCTAGAAAAGGCATTAGGCCAGGGCACAGACACAGCGCACGGAAGACATGACTCCCGGAACCTGGCTGTTAGCGCAGCCGCCATATTATGGCTGAAGGGGAATCAGGTCGAGCTGGGGAAGAACTCGGGGTGCAGATTGCGGAGCTGACTGCAGGGAGGCCTGAGTCCCGCCACAGCCCCTCCCCCTCTCTCGGGATGTCGGACCCAGCACGCTCACCATTTCTAGGGTTCCAGGGGTTCCTGGCGTCTTAGCTGTGGATCTCCCAATACCTGCAGGTCACAGAGCCACAAAGGCTAGGCCTCTAGGAGCAGAGGACACAGAAATGAAGACGAGACCTGGCCCTCCGGCTTCAGCGAGAGACAAAGGCCCCCGCCATATCCCGGAAGCTGCCCTGTCCGCTCCAGCTGCGTGCCCGATTGGACGATTCCCAGATCAGCGTCTCTCATTAGATAACGTTCAAGACCCCGCCCCCTCAGACCCGGAGTGACAGATGTGATCAGATGCTGGGCTGAATGAAGGAGTGACAGTCTAAGCTGCAACCTTTTCAGGCAGGGATTTCTCCCTGAGCTGAGTCAGGCCCGCCTCAGAGGGTATATGCATTTATAAATAATATACTATATGGCTACTCACAAATAAAAATAATATAATTATTATTTTAAAACTTCAGATTTTATGACTTTCCTGGCTTCTGGTCCTTTGAGATTTTAAAAAGGAGTCAATACTCTGAAATAAAATGTAAGCCAAACATAACTTTTAAATTTTTTAGTAGCCAAACTCTAAAAAGAAACAAGAAACAGGTGGAAATAATTGTAACAACCCACTATATTGAAAATATTTTAATATGTGAGCAATATATAATTATTAATAAAGTATATATATTTTTGGAACTAAATATTTAAAACTCTGTATTTTACCTTTCTAGAAAACTGCAGTTCAGACCAGCCACATTCCAGGCACCCACGAGCCACACATGGCCAATAGCTGCCACATTGAAGTGCCCCTCTACTGTCAGGTGGGTGGAGGGACTGAACATCTTTTTTTCTGCCAGAGGTAAGGGAAGAGCTTCTCCCTACGAACATTTCTCTTCAGTGTTGACAGTGGAACAGATAGTGGCCACAGAAAGGGCAGAGGGCAGTGGGAATAAAATAGCCACAGGTAGACCACTGCTGGCCACCTGTTGTTGCCCACTTTCCTTCCGGAGATCAAGTAGGGAACAAAAGATGCTGGAGCCACAGGGGGAGAAAACTGTCTTCAAATCTGTCCACAGTCTTGACCTTCAATGTTTAGATAAAGAAAAAATAGGTTAGTTAGGCCGGGCTCGGTGCTTAAGCCTGTAATCCTAGCACTTTGGGAGGCCGAGGTGGGTGGATCACCTGAGGTCAGGAGTTCATAACCAGCCTGGCCATCATGGTGAAACTCCATCTTATTTAAAAAAAAAAACAAAAATAGGTTAGTTAGCCCAGGCGCGGTGGCTCATGCCTGTAATCCCAGAACTTTGGGAGGCCGAGGCAGGTGAATCACCTGAAGTCAGGAGTTCGAGACAAGCCTGGCCAACATGGCAAAATCCCGTCTCTACTAAAAATACAAAAATTACCTAGGCGTGGCAGTGAGTGCCAGTAATCCTGGTTACTCAAGAGGCCGAGGCAGGAGAATCACTTGAACCCAGAAGGTGGAGGCTGCAGTGAGCTGAGATCACACCAGTGCACTCCGGCCTGGGCAACAATGAGATTTTGTAAAAAAAAAAAAAAAATTTATATTGCTATTGTCTTTGGCCTTAATGATCAGTATGTGGTTATCTTTTATTTCCTGTGAATATAAGCACCAATCCTGAGATTGTTTTCTCAGGATTACGTTTAAGGAAAAAAAAAAAAAAATTGGTCCTAACCAATTTTAGTAATTTAGGTTACTAAATTACTAAACACACACATACACACACACACACACACACACACACACACACTCCCACACACACATTTAATTTATATTTAACTTTGATTATTTTATCTCTTCTGTGATTAGTAATGAAATGTGGCATTTTAAATAATGGAAGCTTTAAGAACTCAGAAATGAACCAGTGGCTGCTGGCTTTCTGGTTTCTCCATGAGTTTACATTTAACATTAAATTTATGTCATCTTAAATTATCAGGTTTGTTTCTCCAATTTAGATGCATAAGAGTAAGGGGTTATCATAGGTAATTTGAGTTGGATCACAGGTTATTCAAATGACATATCTTTAAAAATTCATTACTGGCTCATTTAACATAGAAATGTTGCAGAGTATTTTCCTAAAGTTCAATTAATTTTTGTTTTGCCTTGGTTAGCAGTTTTGTAAGAGTCACTATCTTCATTAAAATACAATTCTTACTCAGTCCAAATGGTTTGATCCTTAAATTATCAAAAACCTGTATTAAACTTGTCTGGGCCCTTATCATTTTTTTATGAACCTCCTAATAGACACATTCCTCTAGGATTTTTTTAAGCTTTTAAAGTTTTTAGAAACTACATTAGAATTAAACCATTGACCAGCCAGGCGCAGTAAGTGTCTCACACCTGTAATCCTAGCACTTTGGGAGGCTGAGGTGGGTGGATCACCTGAGGTCAGAACTTCAAGACTCGTCTGGCCAATGTGGTAAAACCTTGTCAATGCTAATAAGACAAAAATTAGCTGGGCATGGTGGTGCATGCCTGTAATCTCAGCTACTCTGGAGACTGAAGCAGGAGAATTGCTTGAAACTATGAAGCAGAGGCTGCAGTGAGCCAAGATTGTGCCACTGCACTCCAGCCTGGGTGACAAGAGCAAAACTGTCTACAAAAAAAAAAAAAAAAAAAATTAAATCATTAACCATGAAAATGACTTAATTATGAAAAACCAAATGAAAAACTGATTATATCTGTGGCCTACAATTTATTATAATTATCATGACTGATACTATATACTCACATATATAAGATTTTAAGACATTTTATATGATTTTTGGATAAATATTAATAGCATACTTATTAGAATATAAGCTGAAGGTCTAACATTATTTTTTAATTTGACAATGCTTCCCATGTAATTTAACATATCAAATAATCTTGCTTCTCACACTTTTGGATGATGTATTGGCCCTCTGTAGCACTAAAGACATTTTTTAAGCTGAAATTTCATTTTGAGAAGACCATCAAATATGTTAAAAGGTTACAATACCTGACCAAAATAGAATCGCAAGTCACCATAACATAGTAGTCTTTTATTTAACCAAAGTGATAAAAGATTTTTAAAAATAAAACCTCTTTGATGCAGAAGATTCCATTTGTCAATCAAAAGACCTGAGAAAGAGCATGAGAAACATTTCAATTTCCCCCCCCTTTTAAATTTATTCAAAAGGTGAACAAAAATATTTTGTCTTTTTTTTTTTTTTTTTTTTTAGATGGAGTTTCACTCTGTTGCCTAGGCTGGAGTGCAGTGGCACGATCTTGGCTCACTGCAACCTTTGACTCCTGAGTTCAAACAATTCTCCTGCCTCAGCCTCCCAAGTAGCTGGTATTACAGGCATGTGCCACCATGCCCAGCTAATTTCTATATTTTTAGTAGAGATGGGGTTTCACTATGTTGGCCAATCTCATCTCGAACTCCTGACCTTAGGTGATCTGCCCAACTTGGCCTCCCAAAGCGCTTGGATTACAGGCATGAGACACTGCACCAGGCTTTATTGGTTCATTTTAATAATACATATATTTTTGTTCAAGAGAAAACAGTTTTTACTTGTGTATTGTTAATACTAAATTTAATTTTAAATAAAATTTTATAAATACATCACATCTGTCACTTTTGACCACTCTCATTTTCTTTTTTTTTTTTGAGACGGAGTTTCGCTCCTGTTACCCAGGCTGGAGTGCAATGGCGCGATCTCGGCTCACCGCAACCTCCGCCTCCTGGGTTCAAGCAATTCTCCTGCCTCAGCCTCCCGAGTAGCTGGGACTACAGGCACGTGCCACCACGTCCAGCTAATTTTTGTATTTTTAGTAGAGACGGGGTTTCACCATGTTGACCAGGATGGTCTTGATCTCTTGACCTCGTGATCCACCCGCCTCGGCCTCCCAAAGTGCTGGGATTACAGGCTTGAGCCACCGCGCCCGGCCGACCACTCTCATTTTCAATACATAGGTTATTATCTCCTATACTTGTTTTAACTTTATATATTTTATTTGAATTTACATTCTATTTTTTCAATTTGAAGCAAACTTTAATTTCAAACTAGACAAATGTTCATTTTTTCATCAAAAGCATATTTTGCTTTTGTTTATACACTTTCTATGAAGAGCTGTTTTTCTTCCATCTAGTAATTTTATATATATTACATTCACCTTAAAAACCTAATTTACAAAGAAATTTCTAAGATGTAATTTTTAACTGTTTTATATCAGTATTTAAGGATAAAAATCATTTTATATTGTTAATAAAAGTTTTTTCAAATTTTCCATTAACAGATCTAAATATACTTAGTTTTTTATATATCATATAAAGATAGATCCTGGTCAGGTATGGTAGTTCACACTTGTAATCCCAGTACTTTGGGAGGCCAAGACACAGAGACTGTTTAAGCCCAGAAATTCGAGACTAGCCTGGGCAATGTGGCTAGTAATTCATAGCTACAAAAAATACAAAAATTAGCTGAGCATGGTGGCCTGCACCTGTAGTACCAGCTATTCAGGAGGCTGAGGCAGGAGGATTGGCTGAGCCCAGGTCAAGACTGCAGTGAACTGTGATGAAGCCACTATATTTCATCCTGGGTGACAGAGATGTTTCTTAAAAAATGCCAAAGCATATAAACTTATGTGTGGGGTTTTTTTTGTGTGTGTATGTTTTCTATTCTTCTTCTTCTAACCCTTTTTGGGGTATAGGTGGTGTTTGGTTACATTGGTAAGTTCTTTAGTGGTGATTTCTGAGACTTTGCTGCACCCAGGACACGAGCAAAGTATACTGTACTCAATGTTCAGTCTTTTAACCCTCACGCCCTTCCGACCCTTCCCTCTATGTCCCCAGTCTATTATATAATTCTTATGTGTTTACATCCTCATAACTTAGCTCCCATTTCTACGTGAGAACGTATGTTTGATTTTTTTATTACTGAGTTACTTCATTTAAAATAATGGTCTCCAACATCATCTAAATTGCTGCAAATGCCATTATTTTCTTTTAATGATTGAAGTATTCCATGATGTGTGTGTGTGTTTGTGTGCGTGTGTGTGTGTATAGTTAAGTATCACATTTTCTTTATTCACTCTATGATTGATGGGCATTTAGGCTGGTTCCATATTTTTGCAATTGCAAATTTTGCTGCTATAAGTATTAAATATTTTATATTTCTATAGTTTTCTTTTTTTGAGTGACTCTCTGTTTCTCTGGCTGGAGTGCAGTGACATTATCACAGCCCACTACAGCCTCAAACATCTGGGTTCAAGAAATTCTATCACCTTAGCCCTATGAACAGCTAGGAGAACAGGCATGTGCTACCATGTTCAGCTAATTTATTATTATTATTATTATTATTATTTGTAGAGATGAGGTCTCACTATGTAGACCAGGCTGGTCTCAAACTCCTGGACTCAAGTAATCCTCTGACCTCAGCCTCCCAAAGTGTTGGGATTACAGGCACGAGCCATTACACCCAGACTAAGGTTTAATTTTTTATATCAAAATACAAAAAACAGGCCAGATATAGTATCTGACACCAGTAATCCAGCACTTTGGGAGGCCGAAGTGGGGGGATCATTTGAGGTCAGGAGTTTGAGACCATCTTGGCCAACATGGTGAAACCCATCTTTACTAAAAGTACAAAAATTAGCTGGGCATAGTGGCAGCTACTCAGAGGCTGAGGTGGGAGAATCGCTTGAACCCGGGAGATAGAGGCTACAATCTGCACTTTCCAGCCTGGACAACAGCGCAAGACTCCATCTCAAAAAAGGAAAAAAGAAAAAGAAAAACCCAGCATTTAGATTCATTAATAGGATCCAAGGAAATGTTTTGCATGTCAAGAGAAGTAAATTAATAAGCAAATATTAAAATCGAAAGCAAATTTAAATAACTAAATATTATATAGATAATATGACAGTTTAATTTAAAGCCTCAGGACATTACAGTACACTAATATCCTTAGTGAAGAATATTCTATTTCCATAGAAATTCAAAATGAGATAATTTCCAGGTTTTAGATACTGATGCAGAACATATATAGAAAGCCTCCAAGGTGTTCCCATAATGTAGTATTAGTTGAAATGAAAACTGGGCAAACTCAGAAAAAGGCAATTTAATCTCAAGTATCAGAATAGGTACAGAAGTTCTAACAATATAAAATGAAATGCAGAATTTTATTTAAACATAATTTATTATGCACATGTATGTATATTTAAAAATGTAAATGTAAAGATGTAAAATCTGTTGCTCTTTTTGATTACATACGAAGGCTAAATGTGATCATTCTAATTTTGAAAGCTGCATTGTCTAAAGAGGTATGTATTTGCATCTACATTTATCTACACAAATATGTATATAACATCTGTCTACCTATTCCTTATCTATGTATTTATAGAATGTATAAAAAATGAGGCATTGAAAATAATAAAATGTCTTCTAATAGAAGCATTTGAAATGTATTATCAAAGTTAGTTAATTACATAGTGGCCAGATGCTTATGTTTACTGAGAAAATATAAGAGGATTATTGGCTGGGCGCGGTGCCTCACACCTATAATCCCAGCACTTTGGAAGGTCAAGGCAGGCAAATCATGAGGTCAAGAAATCGAGTCCATCCTGGCCAACATGTTGAAACCCTGTCTCTGCTAAAAATACAAAAATTAGCCGGTTGTGGTGGTGTGCATCTGTAGTCCCAGCCACTGGGGAGGCTGAGGTGGCAGTGAGCCAAGATTGCACCACTACACTCCAGCCTGGGCGACAGAGACTCCTCAAAAAAAAAAAAAAAAAAAAGGATTACTATATTAACTACTCCAGATAATTAAAGAAAATATTCCATCCTGGCCACCATGGTGAAACCCCGTCTCTACTAAAAATGCAAAAAAAATTTAGCTGGGTGTGGTGGCGTGCGCCTTAGTCCCAGCTACCTGGGAGGCTAAAGCGGGACAATAATTGCTTGTACCCAGGAGGTGGAGGTTGCAGTGAGTCGAGATCGCACCACTGCACTCCAGCCTGGTGCCTGGTGACAGAGCGAGACTCTGTCTCAAAAAAAAAAAAAAAAAAAAAAAAAAAAAAAAAAAAAAAAAAAAAAGAAAAAAAATATTTTAAAACTATGTGGCTTAGGTTATCAGCTGAAAGTGAGAATATATTTATTTGCCCACATAATGAAAACTCTTTTTGAACTAGATACAAAATACAAAAAAGTATCACTGAAAAAGGCAGATAATGAACATTATCTAAAAAATAAACAATTCTGTGCTACAAGAATTATGTAACATACAGGAATCCTATACAAATATCAACTATTGCTGGGCACGGTGGCTCACGCCTGTAATCCCAACACTTTGAGAGGCTAAGGCAGGCCAATCATGAGGTCAGGAGATTGAGACCATCCTGGCCAACATAGTGAAACCCCATCTCTATTAAAACTATCAAAATTAGCTGGATATGGTGGTGAACACCTGTAGTCCCAGGTACTCAGGAGAAGAGCTGATTGAGCCTGGGAGGTAGAGGATGCAATGAGCTGAGATTGAGCCACTGTACTCCAGCCTGGGCAACAGAGCAGACTCCAGCTCAAAAATAATAATCAGTAAATAAATATCAACTATTTATATGTATTTTTTGAGACAAGGTCTCACTCCATTACCAGGCAGTGGCTTGATCATGGTTCACAGCAGCCTCTACTTTTGGGGCTCAGGCAATTCTCCCACCTCAGCCTATTAGTTACCTGAGACTACAGGTGCATGCCACCATGCCTAGCTAATTTTGTGAGGTTTTTTTTTTTTTTTTTTTTTGTAGAAATGGGGTTTCAGCACATTTTCCAAGCTGGCCTCAAACTCCTGAGCTCATAAGACCCACCTACCTTGGTTTTCCAAAGTGCTAGGACTACAGGTGTGATGTGAGCAACCATGCCCTGCCTAACTACTGATATTTTAAATAATTTTACCATGAAATACTTGACATAATTCAAAATGTATTTCACTTACATGCAATGAGGTGAACAAAGATTCAAGATCTTAATGAGTGAAAAAAAAATCCAACAACTGTATGATAATGCAAACATCTCAAAAGTCTGCAGCACTCACTCTGCCAGCCTGTGTTTAGAAGCATTTTATATATTTTTTCTTTTTAAATCTTCATTAGCAAAAACCCTGTCAAGTAACTTTTAAGTATTCCCCATGTCACAGACAAAGTGACTGAAGGGAAAAAAATTCACCCCATCTCTACGAAAAACACAAAAATTAGCTGGGCATGGTGGAGCGCACCTAAAGTCCCAGCTACTTCGGAGGCTGAGACAGAATTCCTTGAACCTAGTAGGCAGAGGTTACAGTGAGCTGAGATTGCATCACTGCACTCCAGCCTGGTAACAGAGCAAGACTGTCTTGAAAAAAAAAAAAAATTCAGGGACTTGTCCAAGGTCACGCAGATAGGGAGTGGCTGAGTGAAGTTGTGCTGTGACCCAGTCCACTCTGCTTTGCTTTTGCAGGCAGTGTTATTTTTCATTGATTAACCAACTTCTCATTGAGCAACTGCCATGAGCCAAGCACTGTGCTTGATACTGGGAAAACAGTGGCGAACTAGACACAGCTTCCAAGGGCAAATACAAGAAATAAACAATAAACACTAAGATCACTTCAGAGAATGCCACGAGTGCCAGGACATGCTGCAGCTATAAAGGATGGATGTGTACAGGGTTATTGAGATTGGGTTCTAATTGGAAGGAGGGTGGAGCTAACCTCCCCAGGGAGAGCCAGAGCTGAGCTATGCATGGAGGCTCCTGTCAGCATGAGAAAGGGATTACAGTCTGTCTCAGATACTTTCTACGCATTCCCTAAAATTTTTGGAATATCTAAAATGAGAAGTTTTTTTTATGCTAATGAGATGACTGCTGGCTGGGACTTCTGGACTACCTCAGGATGGGGCTTGGTTGCCAGGAAAACCAACCATGTGATAGAGGATTGAAACTTTCAGCTTAACCGCTTCCCCCATAAGATGGTAGATGAGCTACTTTGGCTTTTCAAAAGTCAAAATCGATCCCTATGTAATTCAAATAAATAGATTAATTGTAAAGAGGAACATGTAAATGAAAAGCTTTTCTATTTTAGTCTCATTTCTTTAAGTATTCATTAGAGGCAAATTTTTTTGTATCCTACTGAAATTGCTTTCTGCCTTTTTATGCACACCATCTTGAAGAAAGGGTACTTTTTTTTTCTTTAAGTTCTGGGATACATGTGCAGGTATCAACAAACACGTTCAGGTATGTTACATAGGTATACATGTGCCATGGTGGTTTGCTGCACCTATCAACCCGTCATCTAGGTTATAAGCCCTGCATATATTAGATATTTGTCCTAACGCTCTCCCTCCCCATGCCTCCCACCCTCTGACAGGCCCTTGTGTGTTATGTTTTCCTCCCTATGTCCATGTATTCTAATTGTTCAACTTACACTTACAATTGAGAACGTGGTGTTTGGTTTTCTGTTCCTGTAATAGTTTGCTGAGAATGATGGCTTCCAGTTTCATCCACGTTCCTTCAAAGGACATTAACTCATTCTTTTTAATAGCTGCATAGTATTCCATTGTGTATATATGCCACAAAAGAGAGGGCACACTCTTAAACCAGTGTGTAATCTCTGTTCCTAAAGTTTTAGTAATCTGATGTTTCTCTCCTGTTGGAGACAACTCTGAAGATAAGATTTTCTTTCAGAAAACAGACCAAGAAGAGGTAAAAGAGTGCTTGGGAAAGCTGGTGGAGGGAGTTAGATCAGGGAAGGTGTAACTAATAAGTGGGTTCACTTGCCCACTGCCTAGACAGAGCCAATTTATCAAGACAGGAAAACTGCAACTGAGAAAGGGTAATTCATACAGAGATGATTGTCATGGGACTAGTTATTACTCAAATCAGTCTTCTCAAGCATTGGGGATCAACTTTTCAGAATATTTTGACAGAACTAGGTTGGGAAAGTAGGAAGTACTCATTGGTCAAGTTGAAGATGAAATTAATACAGGAGCTAGAAGTAAATTATTTACGTAGATAGTGAGGGCAAAGTAGTTTTTGGAAAGGTTTACCTTTTAACTAAAAGCAGCCTCAAAATTATTGTTTTTCTAACAAAGAAGAGCCTGAACAACTGAGCTACAAACATAAATAAAAACGCTGGAAGCTTACACAGGTGAATGCCAGCAGCTGTGCCAATAGAAAAGGACTAGGTGGAAGTCAGGTGTGTTCAACACAGATGCCCCATCTTCTTTTTTGTCACCATGTGTACAAGAAAGAAGCAGGCAATATGGTGCCAGCCAGGTAGAGAAATCATCTGCATAATATAAGGTTAGGGTGGGGCAGCCAGCTTCTTCACATGCTATGCCAATGCCACACCTAGTCCTAGCCTGTTTTTTGCACCTTATGGACATGGCTCACCTGGTCTGACCAATCTTTCATGCCCTATGTAAACCACACAGGAACTCCTAAATCTCATCTGTAAAACCTTTTGCATTTCACCTCAAAAGCGGTAACTTATTTCTCTGGGCCCTGTCTCTGCATCAGAGAGACCTCTTCTTTTTCATCTATTAAAATTCCACTCTAAACCTCACACTTTGTGTGTACATGTCCTAGTTGTCTGTGTCCATGAGACAACAAATCTTGGGTATCACCTCAGACAACAATGCCATTTACAAATCATGGCAGGGGGGTGGGCATGGTGGCTCAGGCCTATAATCCCAGCACTTAATCCACAACCCGACTCTGTCTTCAGTGATGCTGGTCAGGCTAATGGATGACCCATGAATATAGATAAGTTCTCCAGCAAGTCATGTACACCCTGCACCTCCAAGCCTTTTCTGCATGCCCTGCACACTAAAATTTATCCTTACAACCTGGCTTTCTGTCCCTGAAGTTGCTTCTTGAGATATGAATCTTGCTCTTTCCCATTGCTAAGATCTGGAATAATGTCACTTTATTTTTTTATTTTTAAATGTCATTTCAAACTTAATGATAGTACAACTTTCAGGCTTACTTTTTGTCTGTAACTATTATTTTTGCTGTAAGCAAAACAATCTTTACTAAATCTTTCCTGCAATTATTAATCCTGTTATTAAAATAATTAGGCAAATTATTACAGCAATTGGAATTTTACAACTAGAATTTCACATTGTGGGTGCCAGTGTATAGTTCTATTACAAACAGAGTTAAGTACAACAATTCTCATAGAAGTGGCATAGTAAATCATTTATTTAAAACTTTACTTGCCAGGATATAACATTTTCCTTTTGGGATCTACAAAGTTACAAATGCAATCCTATGTATAATTAAAATTTCCTTGAAAATATTCATTAAGAAGTTCTAATATTTGGTGGTGAATTTTAAGAAAAAAGGTAGAAATGACAAAAAGTATCAGGTAAGCAGGCTGAGTAATCTGAGTAGCCCTCACTTAGTCACTTATCTTTTATGATTTTCAGCTTAAGATTTTCTATTTATTTATTTATTTATTTATTTTTTTTTTTTGAAATGGAGTTTCGCTCTTGTTACCCAGGCTGGAGTGCAATGGCGCGATCTCGGCTCACCGCAACCTCCGCCTCCTGGGTTCAAGCAATTCTCCTGCTTCAGCCTCCCGAGTAGCTGGGACTACAGGCACGTGCCACCATGCCCAGCTAATTTTTGTATTTTTAGTAGAGACGGGGTTTCACCATGTTGACCAGGATGGTCTCG
>PVKV010028041.1:0-25541 GCA_004027835.1 Alouatta palliata | reverse complement strand
CTCCTGGGTTCAAGCAATTCTCCTGCCTCAGCCTCCCGAGTAGCTGGGACTACAGGCACGTGCCACCATGCCCAGCTAATTTTTGTATTTAGTAGAGACGGGGTTTCACCATGTTGACCAGGATGGTCTCGATCTCTTGACCTCGTGATCCACCCGCCTCAGCCTCCCAAAGTGCTGGGATTACAGGCGTGAGCCACCGTGCCCGGCCTACCACATTTTTTATTCATATATATACTTCTGGTACAAATTACTCTATAACTTAATACATTATGTATCCTAGTTTAGCCACTGGCCATACTACCTGACCTTCAAGCAACAGGACTGACTGCATAGAGGAGATAGGGAAGCTTAATTCGAGAAAGCAGTCAACTGCTGGGTACAGCGCCCGGCGCACGGCAAATGCTCATAAACAGAAGCTCTCAGCCGGGCGTGGTCATCCCAGTGCTTTGGGAGACCATGGCAGGAGGATCACTTGAGCCCAGGAGTTTGAGGATACAGTGAGCTATGACTGTGCTACAGCATTCCGGCTTGGGTGACACAGTGAGATCCTGCCTATATAAAAAAAAAAAAAGGCCGGTGCAGTGGCTCATGCCTGTAATCCCAGCACCTGAGGTCAGGAGTTCAAAAGCAGCCTAGCCAACATGGTGAAACCCCATCTCTACTAAAAATACAAAAATTAGCTGGGTGTCGTGGCACGTGCCTGTAGTCCCAGCTACCAGGGAGGCTGAACCACCAGAATGGTTTGAACCCAGGAGAAGGGGGTTGCAGCGAGCAGAGACTGCGCCACTGCACTCCAGCCTGGGTGACGGAGCAAAACAAGAAAAACAGAGCTTCTATTTTTCTATTTTGGAGTCATTAAATAGTCCTCAATGATGTCCCTTTAAATGTCTACATGACTGACACACATTTTCTGAGATGAAAGTACCTGAAGCTTTTCTGACAGGTCCATCTCCTGTGACTACACATCCGTGTTCTCACCAGTCTTCCCACAGAGTCATTTTGAAGCTCTTGTTAATACTGACTAGCCATGATAGGAGGTTTGTATTCTTCTCCTTCTCTAGTACTGAGTCTTTTTTTTCAGACGGAGTCTTGCTCTGTCACCCAGGCTGGAGTACAGTGGTACGATCTTGGCTCACTGCAACCTCTGCCTCCGGGGTTCAAGCCATTTTCTTTCCTCAGCCTCCCAAGTAGCTTGGACTATACAGGTGTGTGCCACCACGCCTGGCTAATTTTTGTATTTTTAGTAGAGATGGGGTTTCATCATGTTAGCCAGGCTGGTCTCAAACTCCTGACCTCATGTGATCTGCCCACCTCAGCATCCCAAAGTGCTAGGGTTACAGATGTGAGCCACCGTGTCTGGCCCTACTACTAACTTTCTAAACTTCATTCATCTTTTTATTTATTACTTATTATTATTATTATTTTGAGACAGAGTTTCGCTTTTGTCGCCCAGGCTGGAGTGCAATGGCATGATCTCGGCTCTCTGCAACCTCCACCTCCTGGGTTCAAGCGATTCTCCTGCCTCAGCCTCCCAAGTAGCTAGGATTACAGGCACCTGCTATGATGCCCGGCTAATTTTTATATTTTTAGTAGAGATGGGGTTTTATCACATTGGCCAGGTGAACTCCTGACCCCAGGTGAACTCCTGACCTCAGGTGATCTGCCCATCTCGGCCTCCCAAAGTGCTGAGATTATAGGCATGAGCCACTGTGCCTGGCCTATTAGTTATTATTTTTATTATATTTCCTTATTTTTTGAGACAGGGTCTCTGTCACCCAGGCAAGAGTGCCATGGCACAATCTTGGCTCAATGCAACCTCTGCCTCTCAGGCTCAGGTAATCCTCCCACCTCAGCCTCCCAAGTAGCTGGGACTACAGGCACACACCACCACATCTGGCTAATTTTTGTATTTTTAGTAGAGTTAGGGTTTCACCACATTGCCCAGACTGGTCTCAGACTCCTGGGCTCAAGCAATCTGCCCACCTTGGCCTTCCAAACTGCTGGGATTACAGGTGTGAGCGCTTAATAATTGTTATAATTGTTGTTATTGTTTTCAAGTACCTCTGAAAAGAGGGTATAAAATCTGAGTGGAATAGTATCTAAAGGTTTACACAAATCTACACTCCAAAAGAGACAAGAGAAAAACCCAAGAAGGATCTTCTTACCCTGTATCGGGGCTCTGGACGAATCATCATGGACATTCTTGCGTGCTGGCTCAGTGGTCTCTTATATCCCACGGCTGAGACTGGCCGCTTCATCATCTGCTGATTCCTGAAAATGAACTGTAGTGTTAAAGCCCTGGCTGGAGTCCTGTGGAACCAGCACTGGGAAGACTCTGATAGAACCTGAAGCAAGTAACTCCCTGGACTGCAGGCTGACATAAGTGGGACAGCAGCTGATTCTGTTTTCTGCTTGAGTTGCTTCCTGATTCAGAGCATCATGCATCTTTTAAGCCAGAAGGGATTTTAATCATCGCCCAGTTCATGGACAACATTCACAAACCATAGCTGTCAACACTCCCCAACTCTGCATCCCTGCCAGGTGTCTCCCTGTCTTTCCAGCAGGATCCAGACTTAGAGTGAGAATCCTTCTCAACACTGTGGGTCGGAATGACACACAAATAGCTCTGAATTGCCCCTCATGTGGCCTAGCATACTTCACTTCACAGATGAGGAAAGTTTGAGAAATGCAGGAACTTTGGAAAGGTCACTTGCTCACTAGTGACAAAGTCTCCCAATTCTTAAAACCACTCTCATCATCAAACTTTCACCTGGTGGATCTATGGCACCTACAAAATCAGAAATGCAATGGGTTTTGAGTTCCAATGAACCAAAATGTGTTCTTACCATACCCCTTTGTTGACCGAAGGAGTCATGTCATCAACATTCTTTTCCTCCCCCATACTTGAAAATACGCTTAAAGTTAATGTGACTTACTCCAGTCTGGTTATAGGATGTAGTTTCCAATGATCTTCCTCTTCATCAAAGAAGGCTCTATTCATAATTTTACTTTTTTCTTCCAGAGGGATAAAGTTTTCTATAATAAGATGCCTGTAAGAGCACACATAACATAGGTGAAAACAGATACAGAATACACATGAAGTGACGGCTATGTGGTCTCATGCATGGTGAGTAATTAGGTAAGAGTCAAGGCACACAGCAAACATTTACTCAGCAGGTACTATGGGCCTAACAGCATACAAAGAGCTGAGATACAGACACAAACGACATCTGGTTCCTGCCTGCAACAAAAGGTAATGGTGAGCCCTGTTAGGTATAACAGGCACTGAGAGTGGTCTGTCTGAGAAATATGGAGAGATCACTTCTGCCTGGGAAGGGGCAGGATGTGAATGGGCTGAAGAGCGAAGTGATGCCTGGGCTATACTGGAGTGAACATTTGCTACCTGAAGTATCTTTGAGAGAGCCACAGGTGCTGCTAACCAAGGTTATTAACTTCCAAAATGCCAAAAACAGAAGCAATTAAACTGCCTTACTCCAATCCCATGGCTTGCTGTCCAAGCTGGAAAATTTCCCTTTCTTATTGATCAGGATAAAAAGCAGCACTGAATGGATTTCAGTCCCTGAGAGCACTGAGAATGAAGACCATTCCCATGAATAGTCTCTGCCTGACAAGTGCCCAGGAAACACATCAAACAAGGAAACTGGAACCCACTGGTTGTGTCTCTCTATGGTGATGACTGTCTCCTGTTACATCTCTGCCTTTACTCTTCTAAAGCCTCAAGACAAAACAATGCTAAAAGGAAATAACATGGAAGGGACACAGAGCAAACAGAACAGACATATACGGTACTGTGAGAAACAGGCTGACTCACTGTTTACTCAAAAGATATAAAAAGAGATACATGCTGGGCATGGTGGCTCATGCCTGTAATCCTAGAACTTCGGGAGGCCGAGGCGGGTGGATCGTCTGAAGTCAGGAGTTTGAGACCAGCCTGGCCAACATGGTGAAACCCCATTTCTACTAAAAATACAAAAATTAGCCAGGTGTGGTGGCAGGCACCTATAATCCTAGCTACTCGGGAGGCTGAGGCAGCAGAATTGCTTGAACCCAGAGGGCGAAGGTTGCAGTGAGCCACTGCATTCCAGCCCGGGCTAAAACCCTGTCCAAAAAAAAAAAAAAAAGAGATATAATAATGAAAATAGACTCC
The DNA here is from genome assembly GCA_004027835.1 of Alouatta palliata. Lineage (NCBI taxonomy): Eukaryota > Metazoa > Chordata > Mammalia > Primates > Atelidae > Alouatta > Alouatta palliata. The sequence goes on along the minus strand of PVKV010028041.1, from coordinate 21,373 downwards.
TTAGAAAAAAAATATTTTGGCAGATCCCCTGAGGTCAGGAGTTTGAAACCACACTGATCAACATGGCAAAACCCTGTCTCTACTAAAAATATAAAAATTAGCCATGTGTGGTTGACCTGTAATCACAGCTACTTTGGAGGCTGAAGCATGAGATTCACTTGAACCTGGGAGACAGAAGTTGCAGTGAGCCAAGATTGTGCCACTGCACTCCAACCTGGGTGATAGAGCAATAATCTGTCTCAAAAAAAAAAAAAAAAAGAAGAAGAAGAAAATGTAAAAAACATAATTACCCACAATTTCACTATCCCGAGATAAATATTATTAATATTTTGGTATATTTTATCCTGATCGTTTTTCTAGATGTACATACCTACAAGAGGGCTGACCAACACATACATTTAATTAATTAATTTTTTTGGAGACAGTCTCGCTCCGTCACACAGGATGGAGTAAAGTGGTGCGACCTCAGCATACTGCAACCTTCACCTCTCAGGTTCAGGTGATTCTCATGCCTCAGCCCCCGGAGTAGCTGAAATTACAGGCACACGCCACCACGCCTGGCTAATTTTTTGTGTGTTTTTAGTAGAGACGGGGTTTCACCATGTTGCCCAGGCTGGTCTTGAACTCCTGAGCTCAGACAATTCGCCTACCTCAGCCTTTCAAAGTGCTGGGATTATAGGCATGAGCCACCACACCTGGCCCACATTTAATTTTAAGGGCTCTTTTCCAAATTTAAAATTTGGTCATTAAAGGAATCCCTTTGAAAAGTTCTTCTTTGGCCAGGCATGGTCATTTGTAACCCCACTAATGAAATCATGCATCCAGACAACCATCACCTGTTGGCTGAAACCATTAGCTCCGCATTGCTCAGGCCAGGCTGCACGTTCATATTACCTACCGAGTTTCAAAAAATATCTTGCCCAGACCTCATGAGAGATCAAGAGTTCTCAAAATACATTCACCAAACCAGCAGAAGCAATACCTGGAACCTATCAGAAATGAAAATTCTCAGGCCCTGTCCCAGCCTTTCTGAATCAGACTCTGGGTGTGATACCCGGCAATCTGTGTAACAATCCCTTCAGGTAATTCTGATGCCTGCTCAAGTTTAAGGACTACTACCCTAGACCAATTAAATCAGAATCTCTGAGGTGGGGCCCAGACATCACTAATGTTTACTTCTTAGTTTGTAGCCAAGGTTGGGAACCGGTGCTTTAGAGACAGCTTTCAGTTAAAACTAATAAAGGGGATAGAGATACAAGTTAACTGACACCAGGAGGAAAGAGACCAACAAATCCAGAATGAGGTATATTTCTTTTTTTTTGAATTGGTGTCTCCCTCGGTCTACTGGGGTGCAGTAGCATAATCTTGGTTCACTGCAGCCTTGAACTCCTGGGCTCAAGTAATCTTCCTGCCTCAGCTTCCCAAGTAGCTGGAACTACAGGCACATGCCACCACTCCCACCTACATGTGGGCTATTTCTACAGGCTATCTGACTCAGTCTTTTCAACAAGTCAACTATGAAAGAAAAAATATATATAAACATGTATTTTTGAGGTGGAGTCTTGCTCTTGTTGCCCCGGCAGGAGTGCAGTGGCACAGTCTTGGCTCACTGCAACCTCTGCCATCTAGATTTAAGCAATTCTCCTGCCTCAGCCTCCCAAATAGCTATGATTACAGGTGCATGCCACCACACTCAGTTAATTTTTGTATTTTTAGTAGACACAGGGTTTTACCATGTTGGCCAGGCTGCTCTTGAACTCCTGACCTCATGATCCACCTGCCTTGGCCTCCCAAAGTGTTGGGATTACAGGCATGAGCCACCACACCTCGCTGAAAAATATTTTTTAAAATAAAAAGAATTGCCTCAGATTAAAATAAGTCTAAGAGACTTAATAACCAAATGTAACATGTAGTCCTAATATGTAGATCCTGATATGAACAAACCAAGAAAATCTACATGTGGATTGGGTACTAGAAAATACTAAGAAACTTAATTTTTTTAGGTGTAAAATATCATCATGTAGACAAAAACCAAATATATATATATATATAATTTTTTTTTTTGAGATGGAGTCTCACTCTGTTGCCTAGGCTGCAGTGCAGTGGCACAATCTCAGCTCACTGCAATCTCTGCCTCCAGGGTTCAAGTGATTCTTCTGCCACAGCCTCCCCAGTAGCTGGGATTACAGGCACCCACCATTACGCCCAGCTAATTTCTATATTTTACAGAGACAGGGTTTTACCATATGGGCCAGGGTGGTCTTGAACTCCTGACTTCACCTAAGTTAGGTGAAGTCAGGTGATCCATCGACCTTGGCCTCCCAAAGTGCTGGGATTACAGGTGTGAGCCACTGTGCCCAGCTGATATTTTTATATACTACTAATATTCCAAAAATTAAGAAAACGATGTCATGCACAAAGCACCCAAAAAACCCTTAGGTATAAATTTAACAAAGAAGTACAAGTCTTGTACACTGAAAACTTAAAACATTCTTGAGAAAAATTTAAGAAATAATAAATAAATGGAAAGACATCTCATGTTCATGGATCTTCTGAATACTTGATACTGTTAAGATGACAATATTGCCAAAATTGATCTACAGATTCAACACGATCAGTATCAAAATCCCAGCTGGCTTTGTGTGCAGAAATTGATGAGCTGGTTTTAAAATGTAGAGGCATACCTCAGAGACACTGTGGGTTTGGTTTCAGACCATTGCAATAAAATAGGTATCACAATAAAGCACATAACACAATTTTCCCCAGTGCATATAAAAGTTATGTTTTCACTATACTGTAGTCTATTAAATGTATAATACTATTTTGTCTAAAAAAAGTACAGACTGTAAAAATACTTTATTGCTAAGAAATGCTTACATACAGACAGGAAATGAGCATATCCTGTTGAAAAAATGGTGCCAACAGCCAGGCGTGGTAGCCCACGCCTGTAATTCCAGCACTTTGGGAGGCCAAGGCGGGCAGATCATGAGGTCAGGAGATTGAGACCATCCTGGCCAACATGGTGAAACTCTGTCTGTACTAAAAATACAAAAATTAGCTGGGTGTGGTGATGCATGTCTGTAGTCCCAGCTACTCGAGAGGCTGACGGGGGAGAATTGCTCGAACCTAGGACGTGAAGGTTGCAATGAGCCGAGATCGTGCCACTGCACTCCAGCCTGGGGACAGAGCCAGGCTCCGTCTAAAAAAAAAAAAAAATGGTCCCAACAGACTTGCTCTATGCAGGGTTTCCACAAACCTTCAATTTGTAGAAAATGTACTATTTGTGAATTATAATAAAGCAGAGTGCAATAAAACAAGGTATGCTTGAATATGGAAATGCAAGGCACCCTGAATAGCTTGAAACACTCTTAAAAAAGAACAAGAAGCTTGGAGGACTCACACTTCCTGATTTCAAAACTTACTATAAAGCTACAGTAATTAACAGTATTGAAAGAAATAAATGCTTAAATTTTTGGTCAGCTGCCTTTTTTTTTTTGAGACAGAGTCTCGCTCTGTCGCCCAGGCTGGAGTACAGTGGCACAATCTCAGCTCACTGCAAACTCTACCTCCCAGGTTCAAGCTATTCTTCTGCCTCAGCCTCCCAAGTAGCTGGGACTACAGCTGCGCACCACCACACCCACCTAATTTTTGTATTTCTAGTAGAGACGGGTTTCCTCATATTGGCCAGGCTGGTCTCGAACTCCTGACCTCATGATCCACTCCCTCCTTGGCCTCCCAAACTGCTGAGATTACAGGCGAGAGCCACCATGCTTGGTGGCTTTCAATAAGTATGCCAAGACAATGAAACAGGGAGTGAAGAGCCCTTTCAACAAATGGTGCTGGGACAACTAGATATCTGCACCCAAAACACTGCACTTGAAACCCTACCTCACACCATACACAGAAATTAACTCAAATGGATCACAGACCTAATGTAAGACCTAAAACTATAAGCCTCATAGAGGATCTAAGAGAATGAAACATACGTCCACAAAAAAACTTGTACATGAATGTTCATAGCAGCATTACTCATAACATCCAAAACTAGAAATAACCCAAAGGTCCATCAAATAATGAATGGATAAATAAAATGCAGTGTATTTATACAATAGAATATTATTTGGCCATAAAAGATGAATAAAGTATTGATACACGCCACAATACGGAAGACTGTTGAAAACATTATACTAGCCTTGGCAATACAGCAAGACCCATCCTTACAAAAAAAAATTTAAAAATTAGCCAGTGTGCTAGCATGCACCTGAAGTCCCAGCTACTCAGGAGGCACAAGCAGGAAAATCACTTGAACCCAGGAGGTCATGGCTGCAGCGAGCTATGATGGTGCCACTGCACTCCACTCTGTTTCACAGAAGAAGACTTTATCTCTAAAAAAAAGCACCCAAGAAAACACACACACACACACACACACACACACACACACACACACACGGTGGAAGAAAGCAGCAACAAAAGGCCACATTACTCCAATATTATTCCATTTATAAATTTATATGAAAGGTCCAGAAAAGGCAAATCTAGATACAATACCAAAAGTACAATAAACAAAAGAAAATACAATTAAATTGGGCTACATCACAATGGAAATCTTCTGTGCTATAAGTAATACCATCAAGGAAGTTTAAAAACAACTCACAGAACAACAGGAAGTATCTTCAAATCATGAATCTGGCGAGGAAGTGGTATCCATAATATATTAATATAAAGAGCTCTTAAAACTTGGCTAGGTATGGTGGCTCATACCTGTAATCCTAGCACTTTGGGAGGCCAAGGCGGGTGGATCACCTGAGGTCAGGAGTTCAAGACCAGTCTGGCCAACATGGTGAAACCCTGTCTCTACTAAAAATACAAAAATCAGCTGGTCTTGGTGGCACATGCCTGTAGTCCCTGATACTTGGGAGGCTGAGGCAGGAGAATCACTTGAACTCCAGAGGCAGAGGCTGCAGTGAGCTGAGTTTGCACCATTGCACTCCAGCCTGGGTGACAGAGCCAGATTCAATGTCTCAAAAAAAAAAAAAAAAGAAAAGAAAAAAGAAAAAGAACTCTTAAAATTATTGGCTGAGTGCGGTGGCTCACTCCTATAATCCCAGCACTTTGGGAGGCCAAGGAGGGTGGATCACCTTAAGTCAGTAGTTCAAGTTCAAGATCAGCCTGGGCAATATGGTGAAACACCATCTCTACTAAAAATGCAAATATCAGCCGGGCATGGTGGCGGGCACCTGTATCCCAGCTATTCGAGAGGCTGAGGCATGAGAATCACTTGAAACCAGCAGGCAGAGGTTGCAATGAGTCAAGATCGCACCACTGGACTCCAGCCTGGATGACAGAGCAAGACTCCGTCTCAAAACACACACACAATAAACAAACAAAAAACTGAATTATAAAAACAACCCCATTTTTAAAATGGGCAGAGGATTTGAATAGATATTTCTCCAAAGACATACAAATGGCCAATAAGCACGTGAAAGGATGCTCAACGTCATTAGTCATCAGGGAAATGCAAATCCAAACCATAATGAAGTAGCGCTTCACATCCATTAGGATGTCTATAATAAAAAAGACAGGCTGTAACAAGTATTGACAAGGATGTGGAGAGGCTGGCATGGTGGCTCACACCTGTAATCCCAGCATTTTGGGAAGCTGAGTCAGGCAGGTGGCTTGAGCCCAGGAATTTGAGACCAGCCTGGACAATATGGTAAAATCCCATTTCTACAAAAAATACAAAAATTAGCCAAGTGGGGTGGCATGCCCCTGTAGTCCCCCCTATTCCAGAGGCTGATGTGGGAGGATCGCTTGAACCCAGGAGGTGGAGGTTGCAGTGTGCTGAGATTGCACCACTGCACCCCAGCCTGGGTGACAGAATGAGACTGTCTCAAAGGAAAAAAAAAGGATGTAGAGAAATTGGTGGTAGAAACGTAAAATAGTGTAGCCACTGTGGAAAACAGTTTGGCATTTTCTCAAAAAGCTAAACATTGAGCTACCATATGATCCAGCAATTCCACTCCTATGAATATATCCCAGAGAAATGAAAACACACATCCACATAAAAACTTACACATGAATGCTTATAGAAGTATTATCCATAGGCTGGGCAGTGGCTCACACCTGTAATCCCAGCACTTTGGGAGGCCAAGGCAGGTGGATCACGAGGTCAAGAGAATGAGACCATCCTGGCCAAGACGGTGAAACCTTGTCTCTACTAAAAACACAAAAATTAGCTGGGTGTGGTGCTGCACGCCTGTAGTCTCAGCTACTTGGGATGCTGAGGCAGAAGAATCACTTGAACCTGGGAGGTGGAAGTTGCAGTGAGCAGAGATTGCGCCACTGTACTCCAGCCTGGCGACAGAGCAAGTCTTCGTCAAAAAAAAAAAAAAAGGGCCGGGTGTGTGGGTGCAGTGGCTCATGCCTGTAATCCCAGCACTTTGGGAGGCCAAAGCGGGCAGACCACAATGTCAGGAGTTCAAGACCAGCCTGGCCAACATGGTGAAACCCCGTCTCTACTAAAAATACAAAAAAATTAGCTGGGTGTGGTGGTGGGCACCTGTAACCTCAACTACTTGGGAGGCTGAGGCAGGAGAATCTCTTGAAACTGGAAGGCGGAGGTTGCAGTGAGCCGAGATCGCACCACTGCACTCCAGCTTGGGCGAAAGAGCAAAACTCCGTCTCAAAAAAACCAAACAAAAAAAAGTATTATCCATAATAGCCAAAGACTAGAAATAATCTGAATGTGTATAAACTGAAAAATAAATAAATATGTGGCCTATTCATACAGTGGAATATTATTCAGTCATAATAAAGAACAAGTGATGTTGGGACTACCAGATATCTGCTGCATGATCCATGAAAGCATCATGCTAAGCAAAAGATGCCAGGCACAAAAGGCCGCATAGTGTATGATTCCATTTATATGAGATGGCCAGAATAGGCAAATCCATAGAGACAGGAAGCAGATAAGTGATTACATCCGGCTGGGAAAGGGGGTAATGAAGAGTGACTGTTAATTAATTGGTAGAATTTCTTTTGGAGGAGGGTGATAAAAATGTCCTAAAATTAGATTGTAGTGGTGGTTTCACAGTCCCATGCATGCATGTATATATATACACTGATTGTGTACTTTATCATTTTTAAATTTTTAAATTTTTATTTTTGAGACAAGAATCTCACTCTGTCACCCAGATGGAGCAAAGCGGTGTGATCTCAGCTCACTGCAACCTCCGCTTCCCAGGTTCAAGCGATTCTACTGCCTCAGCCTCCCAAGTAGGTGGGATTACAGGTGGGCACCACCACACTCAGCCAAGTTTTGGATTTTTAGTAGAGACAGGATTTCACCATGTTAGTCAGGCTGGTCATGAACTCCTGGTCTCAGGTGATCCACTCACCTAGGCCTCCCAAAGTGCTGGGATTACAGGTGTGAGCCTGTATGAACCATGCCTGACCTGATTTGTACATTTTAAATATGTGAAATGTATGGTATGTGAAGTATGTCTCAACTAAGCTGTTTTAAAAACAGCAATGTGGGCTGGGTGTGGGGGCTCAAATTTATCATCCCAGCACTTTGGGAGGAAACAGGAGGATCACTTGAGCCCAGGAGTCTGAGATCAGCTTAGGCAACAGAGAAAGACCCTATCTCTATAAAAATTTTTTTTTAATTAGCTGGGCATAATGGCACACACCTGTAGTCCCAAGCAACCTGGGAGGCTGAGGTGGGAGGACTGTTTGAGCCCACGAGTTAGAGGCTGCAGTGAACTGTGATTGTGCCACTGCACTCCAGCCTGGGTGACAGAGCAAGATTCTGTCTCAAAAAAAACCCACTGTGATCATATATGTAAGTATGAAGGAGTGAGGTAACATGAGGTAAGGTTTGCTTTAAAATATTTTTGTGAAAGACAGATGGCAAAAACTTGTTAATCCTTGAATCTGGGTGATGGGTACTTGAATCTGGGTGATGGGTACTTGGGTACTCACTATACCATTCAGAAAACTGTCATAATAAAAAGTCAAGTTAATAAAAGATTCCCTCTTATCATCAGACAGGTGTAAGACCAGAATCTTTAAAAGCTTTGAGAAGGCAGGGTTGGAAGGGAACTTGGAGATCACCTGTGAAGTCACTCGGTTAACAGATGGGATCCAGAGATAGAAAGTGACTTTCTCAGGAATGAACAGAAGATGGGGTGGCAGGAGATGAGCTGGAGAAGGGCCCTGTCCTCAGGGCTGTTTCTATTATTTTTCTTTCGCTTTTTTTGGAGATGAGATTTAAGCCTTGCCCTGTCGCCCAGGCTGGAGCAGTGGCACGATCTCAGCTCACTGCAATCTCCGCCTCCCGTGTTCAAGTGATTCTCCTGTCTCAGCTTCCCAAGGGACTACAAGCATTCGCAATCACATCCAGCTAATTTTTGTATTTCTTAGTAGAGACGGGGTTTCACCATGTTGGCCAGGCTGGTCTTGAATTCCTGACCTCAGGTGATCTTCCCGCCTGGGCTTCCCAAAGTGCTGGGATTACAGGTGTGAGCCACCACACCCAGCCAGGGCTGCTTCTAACTAAACAAACAAGACCAATGACTCAGCTAGTGGCTTGGGGGCACCATGGAAGGTCTGCACTTACTTGAGTTTCAGCTCCCTGGTGAGCTCGTTCTGAGTCTGCTCTAGCTCTTGGCGCTCCTTGATGTGTTCTTCTTGGAGGTCGTGGATCTCGGCCTTCACTGCCTGAAGCTTGGAGAAGAGCTGGAACGAAGGGAGAGGCAGGTGAGGAGGGTGTCTGTGAGGAGGGAGCACGGAGTTCTCCCTTTCCCTAAATCTCAAGGCACCTCCATCTGGCCTCATTCCTTTCATACCTTTTTGAGTTTTTTGGTCTTGATGTCCACCTCTTGCTGCAATGAGCTGTATGTCTCTTTAAGTTCCAAGGTCTCCTCATCTCGACTTTCCATCTGTTGCTGGATTTCTCTTTCTCGACGTTTCTGAGCAACATGACAAAATTCATCAGCTTGCTCTAGAGACTGTGTCTATGCTGGGTTCCCCAAGCTAGGACCAGAGTCTCCAGCTAGGATGAGGCATACACACCTTGCTCTCATTCTCTTTGAAGAGAGTCTAATATGAGAGAAGTTTGCTCTACAGCATAAATACACCTTACCCTACCCCATTCTCCCTGAAAAAGAATGCAAAGTTACCTGCTCTGCAATTTCCTGTCGTTTCTGCTCCAGGATTTTCTGCTGTTCATTTGTATGATCTACTATATTTTTTCCACCAACGAGCAACTTGCTCTCCATGGCCTGAGTGAGAAACAAAGTAGAATCCATCTCGTGAATGGTTTCCCTCAGAACATAACTCCTCACAGGGGAGCCTGTGAAAGATAAAGAGCTCAGGACTGAGCCAAAAGGGACAAACTCTGGGAAAAAATACACTACGCTCAGCTGTACCCATCCATCACTGGTGAGGGACTGCAGCAGCTTCACTAGAGGCTTCTTGGTAACACTGAAAATACGGTTTCTCCAGACACATGAATTTCAGCTTTAACAAAAAAAATTTTTGCTCATTTCTACAAAGCATTAACCCCACTTAGAACATATTAAGCAGCTCCTTTATGTTATGTCCTGGAGATGCAATGTGAATGTGAATCATAAAGCTCACAATCCACTGAGGAACAGAAAAGCAAGCAGGCGTTAACCATGTGGCACCAGATGCCATCATGAGGAAAAGACAGTCATTAATGGGAGAGGCACACTGGTGGGACAGAATCCAGACTTTGTGGGACTTGTAAAATTTTTTAAAGACAGGGTCTAGTTCTGTGTTGCCATATGAGTTAGAGGCTCACACCTGTAATCCTGGCACTTTGGGAGACTAAGGTGGGAGGACTGCTTGAGTCCAGAAGTTCAAGACCAGCCTGGGCAACACAGTGAGACTTTGTCTCTACAAAAAAACAAAACTAGCTAGACATGGTGGTGTGGGACTATAGTCCCAGATACTTGGAGGCTGAGGTGGAAAGACTGCTTGAGCCTGGGAGGTCAAGGCTGCAGTGAGCCAAGATTGCACCACTCCACTCCAATCTGGGTGACAGAGTGAGACCCTATCTCAAAACAAAACAAAACAAAACAAAACAAAACAAAACAAAACAAAACAAAACATAATAAAATATGGGCGCAGCCAGTTACACAGTGCAAGTGCAGCAGTGAGGAGGCTTTGACATAATGGCATCTCAGAGCCCCTCCCTGGAACAAAGTTATCTCCTAACTGTGTTGCATACGACTGCATTTTCACATTAGGTCTTAAAAGTCCTGGAAGGGACTTTCAAGGTTTTAAGAACCCTGTCTCTGAAGTAAAATAGCACCCAGCTCTACGAAAGGGCTACTATGAAGCCTCTGATTATAGAAAACACTACAGCTTCATATAGTGGGGGTGGGGGGAGGCAAAGAGAACTTGTAACTTTAAAATCTGTAAACATGGACACATTTTAGGATAGAAATCAAAGTTTACATGAATTCAATAAAACAGAACTCAACGTTTCTAAGGAATTCTGGCTTGCGGTTGGCCAGTGGCCATCCTCAGACCTCCAAGTCTACCTTTGCACTCTCCTCTGCCATTAAAGCCCAGTGGAGCCCAGAGTCCAGGCACCTGTAGATACAGTGCATTGCCACCAGAAAGAAGACTCAAAACAATGGGAGCCTGCACACTCGTGAATGCTAACTAGCCATTGGGTGGAAAATAGAGTAGATGTAAGGAAATATATTAGCACCCAGGGGTTGGGAGAGGAGGCTGACGATAAGAAAATAGCGTGAGGACATTTTTTGGGGGATGGAAGTGTTCTGTATCTTGTGTTATCAGGGTACTGCATACTGAAAGTGCACTGAGAGTCTATTCTACATGTAAACATTAGTCTGATCATCACAAGTGCTGGGAAGGATGAGGGGCAGCCAGAACTCATACCCTGCTGGTAGATGCTTCAATCTGCACAACCACTTGAGAAAACAACTTGTCCTGGTCTAGAGAAGTTGAAGCTGCAAATACCCTAAGACCTAACAGTGCCAGACAAGACAATCGTGCACGTCCATGTTCTCCTGAAGCCAAGCACAAGAGCATTCACAGCAGAAACTGGAAACCCATATATCAGGAGGATGGAATACCATGGAATCCTTGTAACAGTAATAATGAATGAACCACAGCTTCAGGCATCAACGTGGATGAATCTCATGAACATAATGTCGCACAAATAAAAGCAAATGGCATGAGTGGGATTCCATTTACATAAAAGCAAAAAATTATGTGAAACGAAACCGTGCTTTCTTTAGAGATATATGTGTACAAGCTAGAACTATAAGAAAAAGCAAGGAAACAATAACCACCGAACTCAGGATGATGGTTCTCTCTGGGGAAGAGGAACACAAGGAGCTGCTAAAAATATGGGTGTCAGCTGGGTTCAGTGGCCCCGGCCTGGAATCCCAGCACTTTGGGAGGCTAAGGTGGGAAAATCATTGAATCATTTGAGCCCAGGAGTTCGAGAACAGCCTGGACAACATAGTGAGACTGCGTCTCTACAAAAAGTTTTAAAAATTTAGCCAGGCGAAGTTGCATGCCTATAGTCCTAGCTACTTGGGAGGCTGAGGTGGGAAGATCCTTTGAGCCTGGGAGGTCGAGGCTGCAGAGATTGGGCCGCTGCATTCTGGCCTGGTTGACAGAGTAAGACTCTGTCTCAAAAAAAAAAAAAAAAAAAGAGAAAAGGAAAAAAAAAGCCAGATACAGAGGCTCACGCCTGTGATCCCAGCACTTGGGGATGCCAAGACAGACGGATTACCTAAGGTTAGGAGTTTGAGACCAGCCAGGCCAACAAGGTGAAACCCTGGCTCTACTAAAAATGCAAAATTTAACCCAGTGTGGTTGCCGGCACCTGTAATCCTAGGTACTTGGGAGGCTGAGGCAGGAGAATCGCTTGAACCCAGGAGGCGGACGCTCCAGTGAGCTGAGATCACACCATTGTACTCCAGCCTGGGCGACAAGAATGAAAATCCATCTCAAAAAAAAAAAAGGATGTTGTTCTATTTCTTACACTGGGTAGGGGGTACATGGGTATTACTTTTATTGCTGTTCTTTACACTATGTGCATAAGTAATCATCTCATTATTAATTCCATTTTCATTTTTGTAAATGTGAAAAAATCATATTCATGTCAATTAAACGGAGGTTTATTGAGTACTGGATAGCAAGGGCCTAAGGAAGGGTATGGCTATGGTACCTTGATCTTAGCGCCCAGCATCTCAGCAGCATCCTTCTCCCGCCGCAGGTCCTCCATCTTCTTCTCCTTCTCCTTCAGTAGCCTCATCTTCTCTTCTGCAACCAAGCTGTGATCCTCTACAATGGCCCGTTTCTCAATCTCCAGTTTTTCTTGCTGTTCCCGCCAGTAATCATCCTTATCATCCCCTTCCTCCTCACCCTCCTCTCCCTCCTCCTCCTCCTCTTCCCCACCCCCACCACTGCCACCACCTTCCCTCCGCTTCTCTCGCCTCCTCCTCCTGCCTATGGACCGTTTTTCCAGCTGGGCCTTGAGCCGAGCAATTTCTTCCTGGAATTCTCGAAGGAGGGCATCCTTGGGGTCCTCATTGACCCTTGGTTTGTTCTTAATGTTTTTGGCACGGTTGGCGTATCGCAGAGTGGTCAGAGTCTCTTCTACATTGTAAGAGGCAGGCCCCACATTGGCCACCATCACAGTCTTAGCATTGCCACCAAGGGAATCTTGGAGGAGTCTGGTAAGCTTTGAGTCCCGATATGGAATGTGAGTACTTTTCCCATCCACCAGAGCAGAGATGACGTTACCCAAAGCGGAAAGGGAGAGGTTGATCTTGGTAGCTTCTTTTAATCTTTCCCCTTGTGCGCCAGTCTTGGCTTGCCGTTCGCTGCCAGCAAGATCTACGAGGTTCAATTTCCCTACACGGATGTGGTTTTCACCATCGAGGCCCACCTCGCTGCACTCAATAGTGATAACGAAGATTGCATGAGAACGTGAGCTGTGCTCGTTCATGTTGGTAGCACCGACAGAACGGTTCTGGTTCCCCACATTCATCACGTGCTCTATCTCCTTCACACTCTTGGTGACAAAGGAAGACAGGTCTTTCACATACACTCCTGTGTCAGGCCTCTCTTTGAGCTCAAGCCTTTTGGTCTGATCCTTTGAGAGCAGATCTCGGATCTCCTCCTGGTAGATCTCTAAGTAAGAAGCCCTGACCAGGTACTGTTGATTCTGGGATCGAGAGATGTGGGTGAAGATGTGGTCAAATGAGTTAGGGATGACTCCTCGTTTTTCAGGGTCACCACGGATTCCTTCCATTGTGTAGGTTTTTCCCGTCCCAGTTTGTCCATAGGCAAAAATGGTTCCATTGAAACCCTGCAGGACAGAGTCGACAAGCGGTCGGAATGTCTCATCGTACAGTTCAAACTGCTTGGCATTCCAGTCATAGACTGCGTCAAAGGTGAAGGTCTTGGGCATTTCATGGGCCGTCCCTTTGGGGTTCTTCACAGACACCTGCCCCAGTTTAACATCTACATCCACCACTTTGTCATAGGAAGCAGCCTTTTCCTTGCCATTCATGGGCCGACAGCGAACCACCACCCTGACTGACTCTGAGCTTTTCAACTTTGACATGATGAACACTGACCCAGTCAGTCTTGAGGAGTGTCAATTCAAAATGTATCAGAATGCTAAGGACCTAGAAGAAAAGCAAAAGTAAGTAAGCACAGTACCATTGTCATTGGCGGCTGCCTGACGGAAGCTAACACACCTAAATAATCTTCACCTTGGTAACCTGATAGTAATATCTGATAACATTACTACATTGTGTATTTCCTCACAGGAATTAATCAGCTTCAGTGGTAAAAATAAAAAACTGCAGTCCACCAGTATGGAAGGGTATGGGTATAGGCCACTATACCACAGGCCACTGTGGACTCTAGCCCATCCTCTTCTCAATCAATATTTGATTTATGCTATAGGCTGAGGCAGCTGAAAATCTTTTAAAAGTCTGGGTCTTCCTCTGGGAGGTCAAGGCAGGAGTTTGCTGAGGTCAGGAGTTTGAGACCAGCCTGGGTAACATAGTAAGACCCTGTCTCCAAAAAAATTTTTTAATTAGGCTGTATGCAGTAGCTCACATCTGTAATCCCAGCATTTTGGGAGGATGAAGTCAGAAGACCACTTGAGTATAGGTGTTTGAGACCAGCATGGGCAACACAGTGAGCCCCCATCTCTATAAAAAAAAAACAGTCAATTAGCCGGGCATGCTGGTTCATGCCTTAGCTACTTGAAAAACTGAGATAGGAGGACTGCTTCAGCTCAGCAGGTTGAGGGTAGTCAGTTGTGATCACACCACTGCACTTCAGCCTGGATGACAGACTGAGACGGTATCTCAAAAATAAATAAAATAAAAATAATGACCAGCCTCGGTTGCTCACACCTGTAATTCCAGCACTTTGGGAGGACAAGGTGGACGGATCACTTGTGGTCAGGAGTTTGAGACCAGCCTGGCCAATGTGGTTAAACCCTGTCTCTACAAAAAATACAAAAATTAGCTGGGCGTGGGAGCGGGTGCCTGTAATCCCAGGTATTCGGGAGGCTGAGGCACCCATGAGAATCATTTGAGCCTGGGAGGCAGAAGTTGCAGAGAGCCAAGACTGCACCACTGTACTCCACCCTGGACAACAGAGCAAGACTCTGTTTCAAAATAAATAAAGTAAAATAAAAAAATAAAAATTAGCCAGGGGTGGTAATGCATGCCTGTACTCCTAGCTAATCAGGAAGCTGAGGGAGAAGGATAGCTTGAGCCCAAGGGTTCAAGGCTGCAGTGAGCTATGATTGTGTCACTGCACTCCATCCTACACAACAGAATGAAATCAAGTTGAACCACCCCAACCTCTGGGTAGAGCAATTTGGAACTATCTATCAATATTTAGAATGTATATAACTTTTGACCTAGCAATTGTATTTCTAAGAATTTATCCTGAAGATACATATCTTAAACAATGACATATATAAAAGGATATCTGTTGTGGTAGGAACAGATTGTGAGCAACCCTGATTCCCATCAAGGGAAGACTGATTAAATTAAATATATTTGGCCGGGCGAGGTGGCTCATGCCTGTAATCCAAGCACTTTGGAGGCCAAGGCGGGCGGATCACCTGAGGTCGGGAGTTCAAGACCAGCTTGACCAACATGGTGAAACCCCGTCTCTAAAAAAAATTAAAAAATAAATTAAATATATTTAAAATATGTGGAATCCTATGCAGTTATTAAAAAGAATGTGGTGCCTAAGGAGGGGTGAACCAGCCCAGGTCAGAAATGGAGCAAGTCAGAACTCCCGAGCTGATCAGTAGTGGGATCGCACCTGTGAATAGGCACTGCCCTCCAGCCTGGGCAACATAGTGAAACCCCGTCTTTTTTTTTGTTTTTGTTTTTGAGACAGAGTCTTGCTCTGTCGCCAGGCACCAGGCTGGAGTGCAGTGGTCTGATCTCGGCTCACTGCAACCTCTGCCTCCCGGGTTCAAGCAATTCTCCTGCCTCAGCCTCCAGGGTACCTGGGACTACAGGTGCACGCTACCATGCCCAGCTAATTTTTTTTGTACTTTTAGTAGAGACAGGGTTTCACCATGTTGGCCAGGATGATCTCTTGACCTCATGATCCACCCGCCTCGGCCTCCCAAAGTGCTGGGATTACAGGCTTGAGCCACCGCACCTGGCCCTCCATCTCTTAAAAAAAAAAAAGATCATATATATATATTAAATTAAAAAAAGAATGTGGTAATCTAAATCTAAATGTAATCCTATACCGAGATATGTTGTTAAGTGAAAAAAAGTAGGACATAGTGTGTACAGTATAGTTTACATGGTATGAAAAATGGAAGCTATAACACCAAGAATAAACCTTAATGCAAATTACACACTTGGGTGACAATGTGTCAATGTAGGTCTGTTACTTGTAACAAACATACAACTCTGGTAGGAGATGTCCATAATGGGGGAGGTGCCGCATGTGTGGAGGCAGAGGTATATGGGAAATCTGTCTACCTTCTGCTTAGTTTTACTGTGAACCTAAAACTGCTCTAAAAAGAAACTCTATTTAAAAAACAAACACTACATACAAAAAGGGGGGATATCTACCTAGATTTCAGAGGAAAAAAAAGGGGGGGATATATGCATGTTAGATGCTTGATATGAATACAATATTGTTAGAAATATACTTCTAAAGGTAGTAACAGTAGCAACCTTAATAGGGGAACTGTGGGCCTAGGAGACTCAGAAGCCTAGAGAAAGAGGAAAAACTTTTCACAGCATACTCATTTGTAGTGTTTGAATTTACTAGATTGTGCTGATGATACTTTTCAATCCCACAATCATCAATAAAAACTGGCCTGGGCAAAATGTGTGTAAATAAATAAGGATGTGGTATAATACATTACATAAAAAGCACTCATTCAATCAATAATTTTTATTTTTTTTAACATGGAATCTTGCTCTTATTGCCCAGGCTGGAGTGCAATGGAGTGATCTCAGCTCACTGCAACCTCCGCCTCCCAAATTCAAGCAAATTTCCTGCCTCAGCCTCCCAAGTATCTGGGATTATAGGCTCTTGTCACCACGGTCTACTAAAAATACAAAATCAATCAATAAATTTAATAGAATTGGAATGCAAATAAGAAAATCGGGCCAGGTGTGGTGGCTCACATCTGTAATCCCAGCACTTTGGGAGGCCAAGGCCAGTGGATCCCCTGAGGTCAGGAGTTCAAGACCAGCCTGGCCAACATGGTGAAACCCCATCTCTACCAAAAAAAAATACAAAAATTTAGCCAGGCATGGTGGCATGTGCCTGTAATTCCAGCTACTCGGGGGGCTGAGGCAGGAGAATTGTTTGAACCTTGGAGACGGAGGCTGCGGTGAGCTGAGATCATTTCATTGTACTCTAGCCTGGGTGACAGAGCAAGACTCCATCTTAAAAAAAAAAAAAGGAGGAGGGTGTTAAAATTTTATAAAGCAAAAACAAAAAAAGAGAGAATTTCATTTGGTGCTGGGAAACTCAGGGAGCAGAAGGATTAAATGGGTCCTTTGGGTAGGTAGGTAGTAACCAGGTCAGAGTACTTTACCAGTATATGAGGACCCAAAACTCCGAAAAATCTCAGTGCAGGGATTTTTTTTTTTTTTTTTCTTTTTAAAAGACAGTCTCACTTTGTCACCTAGGCTGAAGTGCAGTGGCGTGATGATAGCTCACTGCAGCCTTGACCTCCCAGGCTAAAGCAATATCCTGCCACCTTGGCCTCCCAAGTAGCTGGGACTATAGATGCATACCACCGCGCCTAAGTGCAGGGATTTTTTAAAACATGTAGTTCATTATTATTGTTATTATTTTTAACAGAGTCTCCCTCTGTCCCCCAGGCTGGAGTGCAGTGGTGGAATTCTCAACTCATTGGAACCTCCACCTTCTGGGTTCAAGTGATTCTCCTGCCTCAGCCTCCTGAATAGCTGGGATTACAGGCGCCTACCATCATGCTCAGCTAATTTTTGTATTTTTTTTTTAGTAGAGACAGGGTTTCACCATGTTTGGCCAGGCTGGTCTTGAACTCCTGACCTCTGGTGATTTGCCTACCTCGGTCTCCCGAAGTGCTGGGATTACAGGCATGAGCCACCAGGCCCGGCTGTTTTGTTTTTTATCAAAAGGCCCTTCAGTGACAGGTCTCTCTCTCTCTGTGACCTGTTCTCTAGCCACCCTGTTCTGCTGCTCACAGATAAGTGTTATGAGATTTTTAATCATTGATACATAATAAGCAAATACGGATTAATACATACTTGTCCCCTCCCTTTTTACACAAACATATTATACACAACAGTAAACAGTGTCCTTGGAGTTTGTTCCCTCAGTAAATACAGAGCTGCCTTATTCTGTGCAACAGCAGCATAATACTCTACTGTGTGCGTGCATCATAATTTACGTCGCTGCTGCAGATGCACTTCAGCTGTTTCTGTTACTTTTCTGTGAAAAACTTAGGACATACAATCATTCATGTGTGGGAAAGTATATCTGTAACCATCAATTTCTAGAAGTGGAATTGCTGAATCAAGGATATATGCAGTTGCAATTTTTAAAAGATATGTAGAACAATGACAGCAGTATTCTTTTTCGTTGTGAGAATGACCTATTTCCTGCCATTCTCCCATGGTGGGAGAAGATGAAGCGGTGATGGGCCACTTGGGCATACATGCTGAGGCTTAATAAACAGAGAGCATCAACATATTCCTCCACTGATCTTCATAGACTGTTTTGCTGCTAAGCAAGTGAAAACACAAAAAGTTGCTTTTCATATTTCTTCCAGTTGTTACATGTAATAAAATACTGTTGCCTAGAATGAAGAAGCAGAAGACCTCTTACCCTCTCTGAATCTATTTTCTGTAAACTCTGAAAAAATAGATGTAATTCTTCTTTCTTCTGGATGATTACGAGACTAAGAGGTGCTTACATGGGTGGAAATACTTTGTAAACTAATATAAAGCTGGATTAAAATAACAATACAGATTCATCCAAAACCCTTGTCAAGGGGTCATTCCAGAGATTAAGGATGAGTCCTAATTTTATGCATTAAACATCACTAGAATAAAATTTATTTCCTTTCTTTTTTTTTTTTTTTTCAGAGACTGAGTTTTGCACCTGTCACCAAGGCTGGAGTGCAATGGTGCAATCTCAGCTCACTGCAACCTCTGTCTCCCAGGTCTAAGTGATTTTCCTGCCTCAGCCTCCCAAGTAGCTGGGATTACAGGCTCCTGCCACCACACCAGGCTAATTTTTGTATTTTTAGTAAAGACGGGGTTTCACCATGTTGGCCAGGTTGGTCTCAAACTTTTGACCTCAGGTGATCTGCCTGCCTTGGCCTCCCAAAGTACTGGAATTACAGGTGTGAGCCACTATATCCAGCCTAAAATGACGTTTCTTTTTTTTTTGAACGGAGTCTCGCTCTGTTACCCCGGCGCAATCTCGGCACACTGCTGTCTCCCAGGTTCAAGCAATTCTCCTGACTAAGCCTCCCAAGCAGCTGGGATTACAAGCGCCCACCACTACAACCAGCTAATTCTTGCATTTTTAGTAGAGACGGGGTGTTTCACCATGATGGCCAGGCTGGTCTCGAACTCCTGACCTCAGGCAATCCGCCCTCCTCAGTCTCCCAAAGTGCTGGGATTACAGGCATGAGCCACCGCTTCCGGCCTAAAATAACATTTCTATTGTTCAATTTGCAAAAATCATCCTAAAAAAATTCACATTAAATTGAGATCTAAATACCTAATTGATGTTCAATAAGAACTAAATCTCAAGTCATGTAAAGAAAATTAAAAAGGAGGCCCTTCAGGAATGTATTCATTATCTTCTAGATCAGAGTGTCCAATCTTTTGGCTTCCCTGGGCCATACTGGAAGAAGAATTGTCTTGAGCCACACGTAAAATAACTAACACTAACAATAGTTAATGAGCTAAAAAAAAAAATCTCACGTTTAAAGAAAGTTTACGAATTTGTGTTGGGCCACATTCAGAGCTGTCCTAGGTCATGGGTTAGACAAGCTTCTTCTAGATGCTATTAGAATTTTGCCACTTGGAGGTCGGGCATGGTGGCTCACGCCTGTAATCCCAGCACTTTGGGAGGCCGAGGCAGCAGATCACCTGAGGTCAGGACTTCGAGACCAGCCTGACCAATATGGAGAAACCTCGTCTCTAATAAAAATACAAAATTAGTCGGGCATGGTGGTGCATGCCTGCGATCCCAGCTACTCAGGAGGCTGAAGCAAGAGAATCGCTTGAACCGGGAGGTGAAGGTTGCGATGAGCTGAGATCATGCCATTGCACTCCAGCCTGGGCAACAAGAGCGAAACCCCATCTCAAAAAAAAAAAAAAAAAAGAATTTTGCCAGTTGGGAAGAAAGAGCCATGTGTTAGAACGGCCAGTTTACTGCATCATTTCAGGGGAATGGCTCTTGAGATACGGTCTGTCTCTCCCTCCATTTCAACAGAGGCCTGCCAAAGCTGATCTAGGTGCAAAGGAAAAATCCCAGCCCCTGAGCCTCCTCTGGGAAGACCTCTGCTGCAATGCACGAGCCTGCCAGACAAGATCCTAGACCTGAAAGAGTAAGAGAATAGCAGGGCGGGGCAGGGAGACAGGTCAGTGCAGAAGACTGATTCTTCTGCATTACAGACTTTTGAGAAGGCGGAGCTGTCCAACTTTTACCTATCAAAACAATGGGGCTCCAAGCCTGTGAAAGAAAGAAAAGAAAGAAAGAAAGCCTGCAGCAAGATGACCTTGAGGTTCAGCTGCTTTGTAATAGCTCCGTGAATTTTTTGAGCTCTCCAAAATGACAGAAACAAAGGAATGATAATGACCTATTAATCTTAAAAATCTTTAAAAAGGAAGGAATTCCCAAAGCATGAGTCCCCTTAATTAAATCTCCTCAACTCTGAACACAGAACACCATTTCTTTTCTGAACTCACCCAGTTAGACTGAACTAGTCATGTATTATTGACATATTCTTTCAGGAAAATGGAATAAGTTAATTTCCTGCCACCAAGGCTTAAAATCTTATTCTGGGTCTTCCTCAAAGGAGAGAGTTTTCTTGGAAAGATGCCCTGATACTCTTCCTTTATTACCTTTGTTATTCTTCCAGTGGGTCTAATTACAGAGTGATAAATCTTTAAAGGAACTCAAAGAATTGCCAGGAAAGAAGCAAGCACAGATCAGCAGCTCGCCTTCACCCTGAAGACCTTTTCTGCTACAACTTGTCATTCAGTGTTAACACCCACTGTTTGAATGGTTATTGAAAATGAAAAACTGAGTCTTTCCCCAACCTCATCTCTTTTATCTGCTGAGGAAATCAGATGCACGTTTGTCATGGCCACCACACTCTTCCAGACCGTTCTCCAACTCTTTTGTGTTTGGCTCATGCATCCTCACCTTGTTAGCTGTCATGGAGTCTCACCTCATAGTCCAGAACTAGGTGTGGATTGGATTCTCGTAACTATTGGCTTCCTAAGGAAACCCTAAGAGAGAGGTCACAAACTGCTTATATTCTCTATCTGAAACATTTTATTTGGCCTACTTGGTATTTAAAACAACATGGGCCAGGTGTGGTGGCTCACATCTGTAATTCCAGCACTTTTCTTTTTTTTTTTGAGACGGAGTTTCGCTCTTGTTGCCCAGGCTGGAGTGCAATGGCACGATCTCGGCTCACCGCAACCTCCGCCTCCTGGGTTCAAGCAATTCTCCTGCCTCAGCCTCCCGAGTAGCTGGGACTACAGGCGCACGCCACCACGCCCAGCTAATTTTTGTATTTTTAGTAGAGACGGGGTTTCACCACGTT
>PVKV010028040.1:0-20339 GCA_004027835.1 Alouatta palliata | reverse complement strand
TCCCACCTCTTTTTAATGGCAATATTTAATTTGCAGAATCTTCCTTTGACGTTTTATTCATAATATCGCCAACTTCATACCTTAGTTACTAAAACAAACTTTAGAAATTTTCTTCCAAACGCAGAAGCAGCTGCATGAAAGCCTTCTTTCCTCATAATACCATCCCCCTTTCGGGACTCTCCCATCATTTACGGTGTTATGACTCCTACTGATTGATTGCTTGCCCACCAGTCTCAAGTCTCCATTTGTTTAGTAGAGCTTATTAGGACTCACTGGCGGAAAACCTCCATCAAAAGCACTATTGAAGAATGATGAATATTGCTCCCACCCATGAAACAATGTAGGCACAGTGAAAAGATTCATAGGAGTCAGTGAAAAGAATCATGTAATGCATTTCTTGTAACTCTAACTTTCCTACAAATTTATGAAAATTTTTATGCTTTCTTTAAAATTATGAAAAGTCCTCACATTCAGAATGACAAATCAGCTTCCACTTTTTGTATCATTTATTCACACATTCCATGCAGTAAATACTCTACAGTTCCTACTTGCTATCATCATAATTATAGATTCTGTTCTCATGCAACTTACATTCTGATTGAGGGGAGCAGGCAAGCAGATATAAATAAATATATGAAGAAGAAAAAAGCAGAAATGAGTAAGTGGTATGCTGGAGGCAAGATAGGGTGGATGTGATAAAGAATGGCTGGGAGTTACTTTAAATACAATGATTAGAAAAAATATATAGGAAAAGGTGAGCAGCCAAGCTGAGACATGAATAGGAAGAAGTCAGCCATGGCAGGTAAACATGGAAGGTATGGAGGAAAGGTAATGAAGATTCCTCAAGGCAGAAATCACCTGTGCATATTTGAGGAACCCATAAAAGACCAAATTTCCTGGTGATGGGATTGGAGACTTGAACTTGTTGGATGTGTAACACAGATTATAGATTTTGTATTTTATTTTTAGAGCAATGAGAAGCCTTGGGAGGATATATTAGTTTCCTATTGCTGCCCTAACAAATTATCACAAACTCAGTAAGTTTGAAACAACAGAAATTTATTATTTCACAGTTCTGGAGATTAGAAGTCTGAAATATGTCTCAGTGAGCTAAAATCAAGATGTTAGCAGAGTTGAGTTCTGCTCTGGAAGTGCTGGTGAGAAATTCACATTCTTATCTTCTAGATTCTAAAGTCTGCTCTTATTCCTTGGCTGATGGGCCCCTTCCATCTTTAAACCCTGAAATGATTGTTTAATTTTCTTTTCATATTTTTCAGCCAAAGTGAATGGCTTATGTAAAAAAAAAACAAAATATTTTCTCACACAGTATCACTCTGATTTAGACTCTTCTACTTCTGTCTTCTACATGTAAAGTATTATTTTGGGTCCATGTGGACAATTTTTTTTAATTTTAAAGTTAGCTGATTAGCCACTTAATTCCATCTGCAACACATTTGTGGTTTCCAGAGATTAGAATAAAGTTATCTTTGGGTGACCATTACTCTGCCTGCAAAGTGAGAGATTTTTTAAATTTTTTAATTTTTAAAAATATTTATTTATTTAACTTTAGGTGCATACTGTATCTGGCATTTCTCCCCATGTTATCCCTCCCCACACTCTCCTCCCTCTCCACCCCTCACTGTCTCTTCCCTACCCCTGCCAACTGCCCCCCAGTGTGTGATGCTCCTCTCCCTGAGTCCACGTGTTCTCGTCATTCAACACTCACCTATGAGTGAGAACATACAGTGTTTGGCTTTCTGTTCTTGTGTCAGATTGCTGAGAATGATGATTTCCAGATTTATCCAGGTCCCTACAAAGAACATGAACTCATCATTTTTTATGGTTGCATTGTATTCCATGGTGTATATGTACCACATTTTCTTTGTCCAGTCTATCATTGATGGGCATTTGGGTTGGTTCCAGGTCTTTGCTATTGTACACAGGGCTGCAAGGAACATACGTGTGCATTCTAACTGGTGTGAGATGATATCTCAATGTGGTTTTGATTTGCATTTCTCTAATGACCAGCGATGAGCATTTTTTCATATGTTTGTTGGCCTCATATATGTCTTTTTTTGAAAAGTGTCTGTTCATATCCTTTGCCCACTTTTGAATGGGGTTGTTTGTTTTTTTCTTGTATATCTGTTTTAGTTCTTTGTAGATTCTGGATATTAGCCCTTTGTCAGATGGGTAGATTGCAAAATTTTTCTCCCATTTTGTTGGTTGCTGACTCACTCTGATGATAGTGTATTTTGCTGTACAGAAGCTCTGAATTTTAATTAGATCCCATTTGTCTATCTTGGCATTTATTGCCTTTGCTTTTGGTGTTTTAGTCATGAAGTCCTTGCCTATGCCTATGTCCTGGATGGTTTTTCCTATGTTTTCTTCTAGTGTTTTTACAGTGTTAGGTTTTATGTTTAAATCTTGAATCCATCTGGAGTTAATTTTAGTGTAAGGTGACAGGTAGGGGTCCAGTTTCTGCTTTCTGCACATTGCTAGCCAGTTTTCCCAACACCATTTATTAAACATGGGGTCCTTTCCCCATTGCTTGTTTTTGCTGGGTTTGTCGAAGATCAAATGGTTGTAGATGTGTGGTGTTTCTTCTGGGTCCTCTCCTCTGTTCCATTGGTCTATATCTCTGTTTCGGTACCAGTACCATGCTGTTTTGATTACTGTAGCCTTGTAGTATAGTTTGAAGTTTGACAGTGTGATGCTTCTGGCTTTGTTCTTTTTGCTTAGGATTGTCTTGGCTATGCAGGCTCTCTTGTGATTCCATATGAAGTTTAAAGTGTTTTTTTCCAGTTCTGTGAGGAAGGTCATTGGTAGCTTCATGTGTATAGCATTGAATCCACTTTGGGCAGTATGGCCATTTTCACAATATTAATTCTTCCTAACCATGAGCATGGAATGTCTTTCCATCCGTTTGTGTCCTCTCTTATTTCATTGAGCAGTGATTTGTAGTTCTCCTTGAAGAGGTCTTTTACATCCTTTGTTAGTTGTATTCCTAGGTATTTTATTCTCTTTGTAGCAATTGTGAATGGGAGTTCACTCTTGATTTGGCTCTCTGTTTGTCTGTTATTGGTATATAGGAATGCTTGTGATTTCTGAACATTGATTTTGTATCCTGAGACTTTGCTGAAGTTGCTTATCAGTTTGAGAAGACTCTGGGCTGAGACAATGGGGTCTTCTAAATATACAATCATGTCATCTGCAAATAGAGACAGTTTGACTTCCTCCTTTCCTAATTGAATATCCTTCATTTCTTTTTCTTGCGTGATTGCTCTGGCTAGATCTTCCAATCCTATATTGAATAGGAATGGTAAGAGAGGGCATCCTTGTCTAGTGCCTGATTTCAAAGGGAATACTTCCAGTTTTTGCTCATTCAGTATGATATTGGCTGTACGTTTGTCATATATAGCTTTTATCATTTTATGATATGTTCCATCAGTACCTAGTTTATTGAGAGTTTTTAGCATGAAGGGCTGTTGAATTTTGTCAAAGGCTTTCTCAGCATCTATTGAGATAATCATGTAGTTTTTGTCTTTGGTTCCGTTTATGTGATGGATTCCATTTATGGGTTTCTGTATGTTGAACCAGCCTTGCATCCTCGGATGAAGCCTACTTGATCGTGATGGATAAACTTCTTCTTCTTCTTTTTTTTTAATTCTAAAATAGGCTTTTTATTAAATGATTTTTCCCAAATGTAGGCTAAAGTCAGTGTCCTAAGCACATTTAAGTTGTGACATTCAGTAGGTTAGATGTGTTAAATGAATTTTCAATTTAAAGATATTTTCAGTTTTCAATGGGTTTATCCATTCATAACTCCATGGGAAGCTGAAGAGCATCTGTAGATAAAAAATAAATAAATTAGCAAGGGGCCAGTCAATTAACCCTAGGATCATTTATTGATCATATGATGATTAAAATAGAAAAATGGACTGGGTTTCTTCAAGCTTATCAGTGTAATAGTTATACATAAAAGTAAGTAGAAGGTTAAAAACTTTGGTGACTCTTGACCTTCCTAAATGCTGTATTCTATATTTCTATATTGTGGTTTTAACTTTCATTTCTGTAATCCTTAGTAATGTTGAACATTTTTTCATATATTTGTTGGCCATTTGTATGTCCTTTTCTGAAACATGTCCATTAACGTCCTTTGCACACCATATATATATATTTCACTTTAGGTTCTGGGGTACATGTGCAGAACATGCAGGATTGCTGCATAGGTACATACATGGCATTGTGGTTTGCTGCCTCCATCCCCCTGTCACCTATATTTGGTATTTCTCCCTATGTTATCCCTCCCCAACCTCCTACCCCCCACTGTTCCTCCCCTATTCCCCACCAACAGACCCCAGTGTGTGATGCTTTTCTCCCTGTGTCCATGTGTTCTCCTTGTTCATCATTCACCTATGAGTGAGAACATGCGGTGTTTGATTTTCTGTTCTTGTGTCAGTTTCCTGAGAATCATGGTTTCCAGATTCATCCATGTCCCTACAAAGGACATGAACTCATCATTTTTTATGGCTACATAGTATTCCATGGTGTATATGTGCCACATTTTCCTTGTCCAGTCTATCATTGATGGGCATTTAGATTGGTTCCAGGTCTTTGCTATCGAAAACAGTGCCACAATGAACATATGTGTTCATGTGTCTTTATAGAACAATTTATAATCCTTTGGATATATACCCAGTAATGAGATTGCTGGATCAAATGGAATTTCTATTTCTAGATCCTTGAGGAATCGCCACACTGTCTTCCATCATGGCTAAACTAATTTGCACTCCCACCAACAGTGTAAAAGTGTTCCTATTTCTTCACATCCTCTCCAGCATCTGTTGTCTCCAGATTTTTTAATGATCGCCATTCTAACTGGTGTGAGGTGGTATCTCAATGTGGTTTTGATTTGCATTTCTCTAATGACCAGTGATGATGAGCATTTTTTCATATGTTTGTTGGCCTCATATATGTCTTCTTTTGAAAAGTATCTGTTCATATCCTTTGCCCATTTTTGAATGGGTTTGATTTTTTTTTCTTGTAAATCTGTTTGAGTTCTTTGTAGATTCTGCATATAAGCCCTTTGTCAGATGGGTTGATTGCAAAATTGTTTTTCCATTATGTTGGTTGCCAGTTCACTCTAATGATTGTTTCTTTTACTATACAGAAATTCTGGAGTTTAATTAGATCACACTTGTCTATTTTGGCTTTTGTTACCAACGCTTTTGGTATTTTAGTCATGAAGGCCTTGCCTATGCCTATGTCGTGAATGGTTTTGCCTATGTTTTCTTCTAGGATTTTTATGGTTTTAGGTCTTATGTTTAAGTATTTAATCTATCTGGAGTTAATTTTAGTGTAAGGTGTCAGGAAGTGGTCCAGTTTCTACTTTCTGCACATGCTAGCCAATTTTCCCAACACCATTTACTAAACAATGAATCCTTTCCCCATTGCTTGCTTTAGTCAGGTTTGTCAAAGGTCAGATAGTTGTAGATGTGTGGCATTGCCTCTGAGGCCTCTGTTCTGTTCCATTGGTCTATATCTCTGTTTTGGTACCAGTACCATGCTGTTTTGATTACTGTAGCCTTGTTGCATAGTTTGAAGTTAGGTAGTGTGATGCCTCCAGCTTCGTGGTGCACTCTTGTGGTCCCAGCTACTTGGGAGGCTCAGGTGGAAGGGTAGATTGAGCCTTGGAGGTTAAGGCTGCAGTGAGTTGTGATAGTGCCACTGTACTCCAGCCTGTGTGACAGAACAAGACCCTGTCTCCAGTCAAGTAAACAAACAAGATTATACTAATTTACATCCTCACCAACAGTTTAGTCAGCATTCTCTTCTCTGCATCCTCACCATCTGTAATTTTTTAGCTTTTTAACAACAGCCATTTTGATTGGTATAAGATGATATATCACTATTCCTGGAGATAAGCCAACATGGCTAACTTAACTGTTTCTGACCAGCACTGTAGGGATTAAATGTTCAAGGGTAGATTGAGAGACTGCCAATGGGCTTCATTTAAAATGTGGTCAGTGGACCTAAGGTCATGAATACTACCACATGGTGGTATTTCAGTAGGGCCCCACAGAAGCCTCTTACTGCTGGGTTCCAACTCAAAAAAATATTTATATTCAATCTAAGACGATATGATGACTGCAGCCAATGGTTATGTACTTGTACCATTAACTTAATTTTAACTTGAAATCACCAGTTCCCTTTCTTGCAGACTGCCAATTTGACATAGGACCTGGCAGGTCCCATCATGCCTCCTGAGTTAGCGGCCATCAACACAACGTGAACAAGGGGGCTTTCTGAGAAACTTGGCCTACAATAAGGTAATGATCTAGTGTTAGTGACATAATTGTGAGGTGTCTCATCTGTTGGTAAAGGAAGCAACTGGCAAGGTTAAGGTTTAAAAAGTGATGTACAGTGATGTGGGGGGGAGGAGAATTTTAAAGTTTCATAAGAGTCAGTAGAGATGCAGAAAAGTATTACGCTTTATTAATAATAGGATCTTGGACAAATGTGGTAATTGTGGCCATGGCTTGCAGGCAACAAGGATATACCTTAGTTTAATGGGTCTAGGGCTTACTATAATATCTTAGATATCTCTGGTGTCCATTATTCTTTTGAGGTAACACTCAAAGGACATGTTTTTATTCATACAAAAACAAGTTAAAGGACAGGGAAGAACTGGGAAGTCTAAGAGTGAGAGGTGAAAGTAGAGAATCCTTAAAATTTTCAAAAGAATGTGGTTAGAGGGTCCCAGGCTGTTGGGTTTGGGGATAAATCCCTAGTCATGGCATGAGTCACTAGTCATAAGGAATGATGCAATCATAGAGAAATCAGGTATTTATTTACAATGTGCCTCAAGATCCCCCTGCCAAATTTTCTATTGTCATTTTGTTTCAGGGAGATAAAAGTGGTTAATAGTAGAGACTCAGTCTGATGATTTTACTTGAAGAGAAAATATCATGAAAAACATTTTCCAGGTTTGGTGATTTACACCTATAATCCCAGCACTTTGGGATGCTGAAGTGGGCAGATCATTTGATGTCAGGAGTCCGAGACTAGCCTGACCAACATGGTAAAATCCTGTCGCTACTAAAAATACAAAAAAATTAGGCAGGCATGGTGGTGCACACCTGTAGTCCCAGCTACTCAGGAGGCTGAGGCAGCAGAATCACTTGAACCTGGGAGGCAGAGGTTGCAATGAGCCAAGATTGTGCCATTGTACTCCAGCCTGGATGACAGAATGAGACTTTGACTCAATAAATAAATAAATAAAAATATAAAATAAAAACAGTGAGCATAGCTGAATTTTGTCTCTAGCCACTTTTTGACCTTTGTTTTGCTAAAGCCTAGAGAAGGCATTTCTCTTTGTGAGTTTAGCGGTAGCTGAAAGCATTGGAAATTTACTTCCCTGGAAGAGAAGGAACAATCTTTGATGCGGAAGGTACTCAGTTGTCATTGTTTATTCTTCAGGCCTGGACGATCCCAGGCCCATTGTCCTTTTTCCTTATAACATCAGCAAGTGTCTACATCAATAGGAGCCAGTGATTTTGGAGCTTGCTCTGAGTTTAAATTCTGAGGTTGTTTCAACCATTTCATTTGCAATGCCGTAAGCCGGTGGCATGTAGTTTCCAGTCTTTTTGAAATACTATTTACATAATGCTAGACTAATGTGTGGAACTCACATATGTTTTAATTTTGCCAGATACTATTTTTCTTTAATGAATCTCTAGTCTGAGACCATTTACAAAGCTTGTGGGCAGAGCAGTAACTGTCAAGTCAGTTCCAGCTTAAAGTGTTTCTTCCATGTTGTCTACTAGTTGATGATGATAGCAAGTTTCATCCTGTAGTTGCTTACAATTTTGGCTATGTAAGCACTCAATTTTGGTGGGATAGGCTTGAGAGATGGCTCCTAGTAATTTTTCTCTTACTTGCCTCATTCTCTGATGAAAATTAGTGATAGTCCTGAGGGAAGATGTTTTCTTTCGGGGTCCACAAGGGGGCGTAGTTTTAAGGGCAAGAACTTCCCAGTGTCATGCCCACCTCCCATCTCTCTCAATCCGGGAGATTTAACAGTTTCTGTTTTAATTTTCGCGCCTGTCAGAAGAATCGGAAGTCAATCACTCCAGCGGAAGTTTAAGGGAACTCTTTTCATTGGCCAAGAGACTTGGAGAAAGGAGGGAATTCCTCCCAGGTTAAAAGTCCCTGTCTCCCTCATCTGGCTGGATTTTCCCTCTGGAGTCCCCTTCCACACTCTTCGTGGAAGTTTTCTCTCTTCTCCTTTCTTTCTCTTTCTCCACCTAAAATAAATTCACTTTCTGTAAAAACTCTGTTTGGGGTCCAGCATTTACTTTGTGAACGTACCTGGTCCCCTCTTTCATTCTTGAGAGAGCAAGAGACCAAGAACCTTGGAGAAACATCCTTTCAGGGGAGCTAAGGGCTCCCCTGAACCCCAGCAGTCCAATATCCTTGAAGGTCTTCGGAGATGGTGGTACATTTGGCTTTTTCAAACCGAAAGGAGGCATCTCCAGGCCCAAACAGTAGGCAGGTAAGTTGTGATTTATCAAGGAATCTTCGAGACTATACCCTGAGAAATATTCTAAATTGTTCAATAAATCTTTCCCTTTCTTTCTGGAGTCAGAAAGTCCTTAGCTGTGGCATGTAATTTGTATCAAGACCTAGGTTTAAATGTAATTTCTTCCGTTATCCTTGCTTGAGAATGTGTACCAGCCTCACCCTTGTCTTTATTGGCAAGAGATGGAGGCCCAGTAAACCTTATGATTACAGATAATTCAGAGGCTGGAGATGTGGCTAATAAAGGACATTCAGGGAGAAATTGATATAAAAGAGAGCTGAGAGAGGAGGGTGGAAGAGTTGTGGGGGTTCTAGAAAGTTTATCAGCTTGCAAATATTTTTGGGGGGACATTGTCTAGTAGCTTCAATAGTTTGAGTAAGATTTGAATGATTTAGCCATTTTTTGGCTTCTTTGTACCAAGCAAAATAAGTGGATCAATGTGCATCTGAAATTTTTATTTTGTTTTGCTCTAGGACTCCCTTTCAGGTGGACTAATTTGATTATATCTCAGGAGCCCCAAATGAGCCACTGTGGCTCAGGAAAGTTTTCAGTAAAGTTTTGTTCAAGGGAAAGAAAGTAAACAGCATTTGGACCATAATGGTTGACTATAGGGTCAGCAGAGGCTTTAAACTGGGGGTTTTTAGCTGACCAAGTAGTTCTCATGACAGAACAGGATCCAATAGAGAGAACAAAAAGTAGAGAGGCTAGAGGGGCCTCACAGAGAGGCAGGAAGAAAGACATCCAGCCTAGGGAAGCAGGAATAATAATTCCCGCTCTGAACAAGGAGGCAGGAAGACCTTCCAGCCTGAGGTACCTTTCAAAAGAAGACTGAGACTGTAACCCAACTTCAGAGAGTATATGCACAATCTTAATAATCAAAATTTGTCCTCACCATGCTTCAGTGGACATTTTTCTGGAGCAATGGATTTTGGAGTTGGGCTCACCATCAAGTACCTGAACGAGCAAGCAGACAGTCGAGACAAAGGTCCTGGTGTGTGTGCTGAGAGGTTCTGTTGCCACGTCTGAGAATCCAACTGTGGTTCTGATCCAGATCTGCATCTCAGCACCAAAAACTGCCAAAGAAAAATAGCCAGACAAGTAAAGTGGTGAAGACAAATTTTATTCACGACTGTTACAATAGGGGAAGAGAGACCCTAGTATAGAACTGGACTCCAATACGGCAAGAACAAGTGGGGATTTGTAGCGAAGAAACATGGGGGTTTCATGGATGGAAAATTACTAAGAAGACATATCAAGTATAGGGAGAATTCTGGCTGAATCAACCAACCAACCAACCAGGATTCCTGCTGAGGGCAGGCCAAGGTGATCAGATGCCAGGGGTGAAGAATGAAACAATTTGATAAGATATCAAAGGTGATCAGGTATTGAGAGTGGGGGATTCTTGCTGAACTGCCTTAGCAGCATTATTTTCTATAACTGGATTTTACAAAGAAGTACACAGATGGGCCTAGAAGAAGGTTTGGAAGTGGCCAAAAATTTGGCCAAGCAAAGAATCTTTGTCACTGGACTTTCCATATATATTACCTACCAATTAGCTAGGCATTAATTTTTATGCTTTTCCTCAGTAGAAGTCTCGTACTTTGAAATGTTTAGTGACTTATCAGAGGCATCTATTTTAATAGCATACCTATTAAGCTTTTTACTCAACTATATTTTAATTTCTAAGAAACCACTTTTAAATATTAAGGTACAGAAAGATTTTACAATTTGTCCAGCGAAACACAAAGGTGGACCTCAGGAATCAAACCCAGGCTGCCTGCCTCTAGAATTTTGATTCTTAACCACTAAGTCACACTGTACATAATATAAGGAAATGTAGCATGAGAGGAAAACCTTTCCAGAAGCTAAGCTGGGAAGTGGGCAGGCAGATAGTTCAGAAATTCAAGGGAGATATGCCTCAATAACATTTTCCCTTGAATTTATTTAGAAAAAAATTAAAACCTACCAAAAAACCTAGAGAATTACACAATTAATACCCAGTTTTGGTTTTTCAACCAACTAAACATTTAAACAATTGTTAAATAGTTGTTAACAGTTGGACACTTTTAACAACTCACCACATTTGGCTATCTACAAATATGTATGTACATACATATAATACATGTATACATATCTATGTACATACATGTAATATGTATATATAGTTAATGATATGCAGATGCTTTATCAATAAATATTGTATATCTCAAAAGAACCAAGGCATTTTCTACATAGTCATAATATCAGTTTTATCCCCAAGAAACTTAACATCACTAATATGTATTATACGTTTGAATTTTCCCCAATAATCCCAAAATTGTTTCCTAGAGCAGTTTAACATTTAATTAAAAACATTCAATCACTGGTCACTATTTGCTTTCAGTTATTATTATATTTTAGTCCCCTTCAATCTAGAGAATTATGTAACTTATTGTTTTCCTTCTATAGCATTTAAGTTTTCAAGTATTTTGGTCAGACATGTTGTAAAAAATCCTGCAATGTATGTTTTTCTGTTGTTTCCTCATGATTTGACTCATTCAAGTTAAGTAATTATGGCCATAATAGGCAGGCTATGTTTCCCCTTTTGCATCACAAGAGATTTGTAACATCAGCTTTTCTTCTTACTGGATGCTAAGTTGGTTAACTTGGTCAAGGCAGTGTCCATCAGATCTTTTCATGGTAAAGATAACTCGTTTCCTTACTAAATAAAACCTAATTTGTAGGGTTTGATACATTGATATTGTGTGAATTTACTGTTCTCAAAAATTTTTTATAAATGGTGTTAGCATCTATTGACAATTCTTGCTTGAATCAAAATATTACCTTTGAGGATAAAAAAATTGTAAAATTCCAGTTGTTATCTGTATTCATTCTAAAAAGAAGAGCTTTATCTCAAAGGTTTTTCTTTAAACAGTCTCAGATTTATAGAAAATTGCAAAGATAGTACAGAGAGTTCTTGTATATCACACAGCTGTTATCTCTTCTTATTAGCATCTTAATTAGTATGATATATTTTTTATAGTTCATGAACCAATAGGATTCATTGTTATGAACTAAAATTCATGCTTTATTACTCAGATTTCCATAGTTTACACCTAATGTTATTCTTCTGTTCCAGGATTCTAAGATTCACATTCTATTTATTCACGTGTCTTTTTAGCTTCTCTTGGCTGTGACAGTTTCTCTACCACTATTGTTTCTGAGGAGTACTACTCGCATTTTGTAGAATGTCCCCTAATTGGAATTTCTCTGATATTTTTCTCATAGTCAGGCTAGAGTTATGGGCTTCGGGAATAAAGACTATAAACAAATTGCCATTCTCATCACATGTATCAATGGCAAATACTATTATAACTCATAACTCCTTTTTTTTTTTTTTTTTTTTTTTTTGAGATGAAGTCTCACTCTGTTGACCAAGCTGGAATGCAGTGGCATGATTTCAGCTCACTGCAACCTCTGTCTCGCAGATTTAAGCCTCCTGAATAGCTGGGATTACAGGCGCCTGCCCCCATGCCCAGCTAATTTTTGCATTTTTAGTAGAGACAGGGTTTCACCATGTTGGCCAGGCTGGTCACGAACTCCTGACCTCAAAGGATCTGCCCACCTCAGCCTCCCAAAGTGCTGGGATTACAGGCATGAGCCACTGTGCTCTGTCAACTAATAACTCTTGATGTTGGCTGTGACCATCTGGCTAAGGCAGTAGTGGCCAGTTTTCTCTGCAGTAAACTTAACTGTTTTCCCCCTTTCCAACTTGTACTCTTTGGAATGAAGTCACTATAAATAGCAAACACTTAAAGAATGGGGAGTTTATACATCAACTCTTTGAAGGCAAAATATTT
This sequence comes from Alouatta palliata, assembly GCA_004027835.1. NCBI lineage: Eukaryota > Metazoa > Chordata > Mammalia > Primates > Atelidae > Alouatta > Alouatta palliata. The sequence continues at coordinate 7,919 of PVKV010028040.1, read as the reverse complement.
ATGTAAATCAGTTGAAATTCTTGTACAGAGTATTTGTTTATGTAACCTATTTATTTATTCAATCATTTTTTGACATTAGTATTGATGCACGATATTTATTCTATAACTTGAGCTGTATCCAAATATTACTTCCTTAGTTTCATTGATCAAATCATGTAATCTTTGGTCACTGGAAGATGTTTCTATTGGTTCTTGTGTCCTTGTACATATACACATCACTGTGTATATTGGGTTTTATTTTTTTGCTTGCTTTGGGTTTTTCTTAAAAGAGGTTCTCTTTACTTTTGGCAGGTAAAAACTGAAGTTCAGTCACTTAACATAGGATAAAAAAGAAGTCAAGTTACCCTGGTGATTAAGGACAACATATTTTCTTCAAAATTACTGAATCTGATTTGTCTTTGTGTTTGGTCCTGGTCATCTGTCACATTTTTCCCAAGAATTTTGTTTCCAATGAGATGATTGTCTTCAGGGCAAAAAAAGTTACCAGACTCTAGTTCTAGCTGTACATATTTGACTCATTTATGTACATGTACACCTACTTTGGCTCCATTTTTTTTACTGCATTCCTATTGACATATGGATTATAACTCTCTTCCTAAGTTCTTCTAGTTATAGGGTTGGTTTTATTTTTTAGCACCTTTTTATTTTCTGTTATTATAAGATGCTCCAGGCTCATAATGTATATTTCTTGCTCCATTTGTAGAATCAGCCAGGAAATATCTGGGTGATAGATGTATTTATTGCTTTTTCAGTATCATCGTTTCTAGGCCCTCTCAGCTGACAGACTGTAGATATATATGCTTGTGCCTCTTGCTTCACATCCTCATCAACACTTTGTATTATGTATTGTAGAATTTTGCCTAGCATCTTTTCATATGTTTGTTTTCCACCTGTATATCTTATTTTATTAGATGTCTATTCCTATATTTTGATTCTTTTAAAAGTTGGGTTATTTATTTGCCTATCGTTGAGTCTTAGTCATTCTCTGTATATTTTGAGTACAAGTTCTTCACCAGAAATGTGTATTGCAAATGTCTTCTCTAAATCTACAGCTTGCCCTTTTGTGCTCTCTTTCTCATAGCAGACATTTTTATTTTAATATAACAAATATCAATTTTTTCTTTTATAGATTATGCTTTTGGCATTGAATCTGAAACTTATGATCACACCAAAGATTACCTAAATTTTCTCCTATCTTTCTTCTGGAAGCTTTATAGTTTAGTTTTACATGTAGATCTATGATCCATTTTGATTTAATGTTTATGAATTATGTATGATGTATATCTAGGTTTATAGTTCTTGCATATGGATGTCCAGTTGTTCCAGGACCATTTGTGGAAAGGCCATCTTTATTCAATAAATTGTCTTTGCTCCTCTGTCAGAGATCAATTGACTACATTTGTGTGAGTTAATTCTGAGCTGTCTATTCTGTTTCCTTGACTCTGTTTATTCATTCAGTAATCCCATGTTATCTTGATTACTGCAGCTACATAACAAATCTTGAAATCAGTAGTGTGATTTCCTTCAACTTTGTTCTTCTTCAGTGTTGTGTTGGTTATTTTTGTCTTTTACCTTTCATTATAAGCTTTAGCATTAGTTTGTCAATTATGAATAATGCTGCTCTGAACATTTGCATACAACTTTGCATATGGACATATCTTTTCATTTCTCTTGGGTATTAAGGTCGGAGTGTTATTGCTGGGTTTTATGGTAACTCTGTGTTTGGCTTTTTGAGGAACAGCTTGACCATGTTCCAAAGTAGCTGCACCATTTCACTTTCTCAAGAGTAGTGCATGTGGGCTCCAATTTTGCCACATCCTCACCGAGACTTATTTTCAGTCTTTTTATTATAGTTCTTGAATTTCGTGTGAAGTGATGTCCCACTGGGTCTTGATTTGTGTTTCCTTGGTGACTAGTAATGCTGAGCATCCTCCATGTAACATTTGAAATTTGTTTAACTTCTTTGGGGAAATAATTATTCAGATCATTTGCCAATTTTTAAACAGGATAATTTGAGGTTTTATTATTGACAAGAGTTTTTTATATATTCTAGATATAACTTTCTTCTCATATGTATTATCTTCATATATATCTTCTCCCATTCTAGTAATGTCTTTTGCGTTCTTGCTGGTATCCTCTGAAGCAAAAAGATTCCTAATTTTGATGAGCTCTCACCTATTTTTGATATTTTGGCTGTGCTTTTCGTGTCATATTTAAGAAATTCTGGCATAACACAATGTCACAATATTTATAGTTATTTTTATCAGAGTTTATAGTTTTATCTATTATATTTAGGTATTTGAGCCATTTGAGCTAATTTTTGTGTATGTTTGGAAATAGGGGTTCAGTCATTCTTTTGTCTGTGAATATCCGTGTTTTCTTCTGGGAAAAATTTCTGAGACTACACTCCCAAGCTTGGTGGTAGGAACACTGGCCTCCTTCTCTGTGAGTGACATCCCTGCTTTAGGAGTTGGCATTGGGTGGGGACAGTAGCCTCTTCTTCTGAGTTTGGCCTCCCAGTGTGGAAGTTCTGCCTTGCAAAAGAGCTGGGGGCAAATGTGATTGTTTTCTCTGCATTGTTCGCATGCCATGCCTAAGGTATAGCCTGAAGATTAGCCATGGATTGAATGAAACACTTCTGCTTGTAGGGGCAATCCTGCATGTAGCATGGAGCTTAAAATGTATGCAAGCACTAGAAAAAACTTGTAACTTTGAGAGGATCTGGTGAGTTACTCTGACCTTCTCCTTGTAACCAGTTCCAGAAATTAACTCTCTTCTTTCCCAGTCTGTCTGCATCTCGTTATTAGACCTCAAAAACAAGCAGCTGGACCTCGCTTTATTCAGGAACATATTCACGTCTTACACCAAAATATATTTTATGTAAACTAAAAATGTAAGCCTCAAAATTAAATGCAAACAGAAGAAATAATCTTGAGAAAAAAAGGGGCTTTATTAACACCAAAACCAGAAGTCATAAATAGAAATAATTAATGTATATGATTCTCTTGAACACTCACTGTTTACCCTCAATTTCTCAGCTTCCCTTGGTCAGTTTTGTATCACAATCAAATGGCCTTTGTACACTATATTTCCCAGAATTTATTTCAAATGACTTCTGGCTAGATTTTCCCACTGGCAGACACTAATAAGAAATTGGAGAGTGGAGGATATAAGCCACAACATTTCTTCACTCTTTGTCCACTATAGGCAGTGTCTATAGCACTTAGCTGTGTCCCCATAGTGATTCCAGCTTCTGCAAAATAACTTCTCCTATGGACAGAATTCTGAGTTCTGTTAACATCGGTCCTCCCAGTAGGAGCTTATCATAGGTTGCCTTGTTTGACTTTTTGCTTTTCTCACCCTTTGTAATTGTTTCCTGAATTGCATTTTCTATATTTAAATAGTTGGCAAGGGCTCCACTTTCCTGAGTATGCCCTGATATAGTAACAATGTAAAACTTTAAAACTTATATATGTTAAAAAAAAAAAAGGCAAACAATTAACAGTCAAATAATATTATAAGAAAAATATTTAGGACATTTATGAGAGAAAGGGAATGATTAGCACCTTTGATGTATAAGAGGCTCTTAACACATCATGAAGCAAGGGAAAAGAAATATCAGTGTGGCAAAAAGTTAAAAAGGATGGTGTTAGCCAGTTTATTGGTTGTGTAATGTGGCAGAGACTTTTCCCAGATGAACACAATCTTTCTGGGGAGCAGTTTATCAAAATAGATCAAAAGCCTTTATAATTTTCATACACTTTGATCCAAACATTCCACTTCTATTAGATTAGAAAACAATAATATATTTAATGTATATTAATTAGTTTGTTTATAATAGAAAAATTGAATTAAGCCACATATCCATTAAAAGGGGATGAATTTCAAATAGCGGTACACATTATGTTTAATTATATAAATGTTTGCTTGTTGATTGGGACATATTTCTCCAATATATTAAGTTAAAACACCCTTTCCAATATTATTCCAAGTTTCTAAAACAATAGGAGGAATAATTCTGGAAAGATATAAATTAAAATGTTAATAGTACTTATTTTTAGTTAGTCACCAAATGTTTATTTCATGTATTTTTAAGTTATTTTTTAATACATTTATGACTTGTGTCTTCTTTTGTTTCATTTTTCCTACACACGTGTATGAAAGTTATAATTTTATAATAAACTGGTAAATAATGGCTTTTTTTCCTTCTGTCTGTAAAGATACCTTCACCTACTGTTTTTAATGCCAATGTCAGAGTGACATGTCCAGACAGATCAGGCAACTTGATTCAGCATCTGATCCTCTGGTTTGAAAACCAACTTGAGTCAACGTGATGGAATCAGTGTCTTGCTCATTTATTCAAAGAGGGGCTAGAGGGGCTTCTTTCTCCTAAAACTGTGGGTATGAAAGGGCCAATCATAGCCATCTCACTTTACCCTCTACAGAAGTGCTTTGATTGTGGGCTCAATTAGAGCTTCAGCAAGACTCCATAGTGGTCAGTAATAAAACTGAGCAACAGGTTACCACAAACTCAGGAACTTCCAGATACACCCACACAAGAGAAATTGAGACTGGGTAGGAGAACAAAATGAAGAATAGAACTAGAAAGCAGATGTAAATAGAGAGAGACGCAGAGAGTGTGGAGAAATGGGAGGCAATAGGGATAGCTGTAGAGATGGGAAGAGGGAAAATGGAAAAGAAGGTGAGACAAAGAAAAAGATGTGTAAAATGAAAAGAAGTGCTGTACATTTGAGGATATCTACAGCTAAAGTGATTATATTACACAAGTGAATAAATAACAATTCACTGATACACAGAAGATTTTTATACTATATTCCAGGTGTATTGTATCTTAATTTTTAAAAAAATATAAAGCCTCAGCTGTGAACTCATGGTATGATGGCTGAAAACTCCTAAGGAATTAAAGAGTTGAGTCAGGGAGAATCCATTCACACTAATTGGAAGCAAAGTAAAAACAAATAAGGAAACAAAAAAGAAAAGAAAAACTATGGCTTCTTGCAAAAACAGTACCACATGTAAAAATCCCTTTTCGGTCTGTCACCTCAGGCTTGGCGTTATCACCATCAAGATTATAAATAACTTGATATTTATGTTTATATATTAATGTAATATATAACTATTGCTATTTATATCTATATAAATATATAAAGATTCTGATGCAGAGCACCAAAATACATTAAACAGCCCAGTTTATAGGTGCTTCTTTTTGTTTTTGTTTTCTATTTTTACTCCAGACTAGAAGATATTGAAGATTTTCTTGGGTACTGTTCTTGGAAAAGAGATTATGCTCACTGAGAATCATTAAATCTGTGTATGACTTGGTTAATTTTAACTTTAACTGGCTAGGTGGGGAGATTTGCCTAAATTAATAATATTCAGTGATAGTTTTAGTAAACCTGAATGTCCTCACTGGAGACTTTATTAAAAGTTTGTCCCCTCAGAGATTAGAAATTGGACAAGTTCCATAACCATAAATAGGTTTCCTTTCATTTGCAGGCAATGCACAATGGATGTTATTAGGAAATAGGGATTGCTGGTAAAGATACATTAGTGAGACAGAATGAGAAGAGCATTTGAATTGAGTCATCCCTTTGGGCCAGAGACATCATTAGCAGGAAGGGCTGAAGTTTACTCTTCGAGGATCAAGCTTTTATCATGTGAAGCAGAGAACCCTAGAAAATCTCTCCAGAAAGCTGATTATTTTTTAAAATAATTTATTTTATTAAAAAAAAAACACACTACAACAATCTAATGTCAGGCAAATCACTCTAGTGTCCTGTCCCCCAGGTAGTCTATATCAAAGGTTTATTTCATAAAATTTCTCTACATTCTTCGGCTTTAAAATGGTATAGCCCCTCTAGTGATGGATCTTGAATTGGTTTTGACTTGAATTCCTTCCAGCACCATTACACTGTAATAATTTAGTCAATAACTATTCCTTGCTCTTCTTCTCTTATACAATGTTGTGAGGGCTTTCAACTACGAAAGCACTCAGTAACAACCGTAATGGCTGTTCTTATACAGAACTTAAGCTTTTACAGATATCATTTAACGAAACCACAACAAAAACCACTGAAGTTTCACCTTCAAAGAGGTAAGTAACATGCCAGTTGGGTAAGTAAAGGTTGAATAAGAAAATGTAAAGAACAATGCTGGTGAGTAGGTTGTCCCGATCCAGTCTTACTTTGAGTTTCTCCAAAAGCAGTCTTCGAGAAAAGGATAGAGGTGCAAGTACTTTATGTGGGAAGTAATCTCAAAATGCATAATGAGGATGGAGAAGTGAGACAGAGGAAGGAGGAAAGCCCATGAATGCATTAATGAACAGGTTACATCTGTAAGAAATTCAGGGACCTTCCAAAAGACTGTAAAACACACATCAAAAATTTTCACCATGGAGTGATAAAGTCAAAGTACTTCCCCCGCCACCCTTTTTTTTTAAACAGAGTCTCACCCTGTTGCCCAGGCTGGAGTGCAGTGGTGTGATCTTGGCTCATTGCAAACTCTGCTTCCAGGGTTCATGTCATTCTCCTGTCTCTGCCTCCGGAGTACGTGGGGCCAGATGTGTGCCACCGGGCCCAACTATTTTTTTGTATTTTTAGTAGAGATGGGGTTCCACCGTGTTGGCCAGGAGGGTTGGAAACTCCTGACCTCAGGTAATCCCCCTGCCTCAGCCTGCCAAAGTGCTGGCATTACAGGCGTGACCCACTGCACCCGGCCCAGCCCCCATTTTTTTTATTGGTTGAGGGTCATTCCTGCAGTGTTAAATTTCTCATGATGTCATCCTGGCCCTTTCCAAAGCGAATTGAAATTGCATGGCCAGAGTAAACGAAAGAGCTTCTGCACAGCAAAAGAAACTATCATGAGTGAACAGACAACCTACAGAATGGGAGAAAATTTTTACAATCTACTCATTTGACAAACGTCTAATATCCAAAATCTATAAGGAACTTAAACAACTTTCCAAGAAGAAAACAATCCCATCAAAAAGCAGGCAAATGATATGAATAGACACTTCCCAAAAGAAGACATTTATGCAGTCAACAAATATATTTTAAAAAGCTCAACATCACTGATCATTAGAGAAATACACATCAAAACCATGATGAGATACTATCTCACACCCATCAGAATAGAGATTATTAAAAAGTCAAGAAACAATAGATGCTGGTGAGACTGTGGAGAAATAAGACTGGTTTTACACTGTTGGTGAGAATGTAAATTAGTTCAACCATTGTGGAAGACAGTGTGGGAATTCCTCAAGAATATAGAACCAGAAATACTATTTGACCCAGCAATCCCATTACTGTGTATATACCCAAAGAAATATGTTATTCTACTGTAAAGATAAATGTACACATATGTTTATTACAACATTATTTACAATAGCAAAGACGTGGAACCAACCCAAATGGCCATCAATGATAGAATGAATAAGGAAAATGTGGTACATATACATCATGGAATACCATGCAGCCATAAAAAGAAATGAGATTATATCCTTTGCAGGGACATGGATAAAGCTGGAAGCTGTCATCCTCAGCAAACTAACACAGGAAGAAAAAACCAAGCCCTGCATGCACAGTTTACAATAGCAAAGACCTGGAAGCAACCCAAATGCCCATTGATGATAGACTGGACAGGAAAAATGTGGCACATATATACCATGGAATATTATGCAGCCATCAAAAACTATGAGTTTGTGTCCTTTGTAGGGGCATGGAAGAACCTGGAAACCATTATTCTCAGCAAACTGACACAAGAACAGAAAACCAAACACCGCATGTTCTCGCTTATAGGCAGGTGTTGAACAATGAGAACACATGGACACAGGGAGGGGAGCATCTCACACTGTGGTCTGTTGGCGGGGGGAAAGGGGAGGGACAGCAGGGGGTGGGGAG